>JAJHUR010137203.1:0-40907 GCA_027495735.1 Lutjanus campechanus | reverse complement strand
CCCGTCTCTCTGCCAGCCACACTCACCAGATCATTTCAAGCTCTTGCCTCGTCTGCCTGCCATTCAACCGTCATTCATCTGCGTTTGCAATAAAGCCCTGTGCTGATCATCTTAACACTGTCTCTGTCCTGCCTCTGGGTTCACTTGTTAAAAGCAACAGTGGATGTGTGTGTATACCATGATTTTGTCTGTGTAGCCCTCTTCTCTGTGATTAAAGGACAGGTGAGCTCCGTTTTTGAGAACCATCTTCATTCCCTCTGGTGTCCCTGCCGTCCCCAACACCCTGAGACCCAGAGCACGGGACAACTGGCACGCTGCCACACCAGTCTAAACACACACGCAAACACATGTGATGCAGATGTGGACACCACTGACATTTTTTAATGTAAAGTGTAAAGAAAAGGAAGACAAAAACAGAAAATAAACACACCCCTCCACTGGCTCCATGGATGAGGACGGTCTCTCCAGGCTTGGCGTGGGCTCTGAAACACACACCAGTTAAACACATTTTAGTCAAAACTAAATGTAATTAACTAGCTCAGGTTTGGGGCGCCCCTATAGCTCAGTTGGTAGAGCGTGCGCCCCATGTACTGAGGCTGTCAGTCCTCTGCAGCAGCCGCCTATTTACTGTGTCATCCCCTCTCTCTCTCTGCCCCCTTTTCTATCATATCTTCAGCTGTGTCTGTTAGAAATAAAGGCAAAGGCCAAAAAGAAATCTTTAAAAAAAGAAAACAAAAACTAGCTCAGGTAAAGTGTAAATCTGGTGTTGTTCTGTAGTTTCCTTAGTATAAACAAATTCCATGAAAAGACTGAAACCAGTGATGTGTTAGTCTGTTTCTTAGCCCCAAGACCTCTGACAAAAACTAGAAAAAGAGTTCATAAGTATATCATTTTATAAAAAGGCTTAGTAATTACCTAAAACAGCTGGACATTGTAGTTTTTGTGAATGTTACTCATACAGGAGGAAATGTACATTTGTTGGGGACTATTTTCAGTGGCGGATTAATACACTCTTGATGTTCTGGTGAAAGTGGAGGCTGGTTCCAACTTCAAAGTAACAGCGCACACCGATGGACCAAAATATTCATTACACGATGCAATATTTAAAGGTACTAACTGCAATTTTTAAAGGTGTTATGTGGAATTCTCAGAATAGATACTGGTGGCAACACTGGTGGTTATTAAGTGTACTGCAGTCAGCATCTTGCACACCATCAGGTACTTGGTGCGCCTGTCAAAATGACTTTATCTGTCTTTATCTATATTTGTCTGTGAAATTATTCATGACACCATTATAAAAGAATTTGACACTGTAATGAAACTTAATGACATTGTTATGACAACTCCAAAATGCACAACTTTACTTGAGGTCAAGGAAAATATTCACGACACCCTTATAATGGTCTCATGACAGCCAGAGTCAAAACCCACCACATGTGACAGTTTAATGTAATGTTAAAACATAAAGCTAAATGGTCTCTTTAGGTCTGATAATGTCAGGTCGTCATGACACAGACATGGACAGGTTATGTTGTCTTGGTGAATGTCAAGTTGTCATAACAAAGACATTATTGGTTTGATTAATGTCAATTTTTCATGAAGACATCTCAAACAATGTCAGCTTTGCATTAGAAATGAAATAATTGACAAATTGACACTCAAGACTTAAACATTCATACAAACGCCTTCATGGTCATGACAGGTGTCAAGACATGGTTATGACAGTGTAATGATAGTCTTATGCTAGATTCAAACCCGTGACACCTCCTGAAAAAGTTAACCAGGCCGCTGCAGTGGTGAGGTCTTACTTGTGAACCAGAGCTCTGTAGGCGGAGAAGTAAGGGATCCCTATGGCTGCACCCTGGGTGAAGTCTAAGGCATTGGGCAGTTTGTGGACACAGTCTTCAGCTGCTACAGTGTACTCTGCACACCCTCCACTCACTGTTGCTGTTGTGAACACACGGTCTCCTGCCTGGAAAACACACATGCAGAATTATATACCTCCCATTATATCAATCACGCTTGAGAATTGGGACAAAGCCGTGTTTTGAGCAGGTTTTGATTTTTACACTTCGATTATGCTGGAAAATATATTTTAAAAGATAAAACTCTTGGCTATTAAACCTCGCAAGAGGCCAACCTCCTCGTGATGACATTTTTTATTAAATGTAACATCACCTGGAAACAGAGCTGCTGTATGTTTGTGCACACTGAAGGTGGTATTTGACTGTGTAAATCATTACATGGTGTTCACTGTGTGTGTATCTGAGGCGGGTGTTTGTGTGTCTGTGTGTGAGAGACAGGAGGAGAGAGAGCAGAGCGGCTGTGCTCAGGGTGGATCTGAGCAGTGGTGGAGGAAGAATTCAGATCCTTTACTGAAGTAAAAGTATCAATACCACACTGTCAAAACACTCTGCTGCAAGTAAAAGTCCTACACTGAAAATATTACTTCAGTAAAAGTTGCAAGTATACAGATTCTTTACTTATTAAAAAGCATTTGTGCAAGTACACACATTCTTTACTAGTAAAAGTCAAGAAAAGACTGTAGTAAAAGTAGACATGCTGATTCAACAGTGAAAAAGTGCAGGCTCTGAGATGTACTCAAAGAGATTGTTGATTGCTACGTCCAGATCATGACATGTTAGTCTGAGATCTACATATTGTATTATAAATAGGCATAATGGCTGCCCTCTACTAGTTGAAACCTGGTTATTGCAGTTGAATTTTGCTATTGGCTGATCTGGAGGCAAGTGATGTAAATGGAAGCAGCTTTCGTTACCAAACAGTAACCCCGCTCCCCCTAACCCAGTGGCGTTTGGTCAATAGAGGGCGCTAGGGTTCCGCCCCACCTCTCCTCACATCCTAGAACTTCAGTAAAAAAAGACTTTGAAACATATATTGTATATTTTTTTAAATGAGCATGGGTAATATTATGTAATTAGTGAGTAAAATGTATAATCTGCAGTAAAATGAATGGATTGTTTTTTTTTTCTCACCCTAATGGTAAAATATGATCATGTAATCTTTATCAGTAACTGGGGTGTGGCCTGTGTTTCAATATGATTGTTGATCTTGAGGGCTGAATCTAATTTCCTCTTCTAAGCCAGTGTTGTAATCAGTAATAGCTCACTACCTGCAGACAGTACTCACACCATCAGTAACACTGTGTTTCAATGACATTATAAAGAATGCTGCATGTTTTTTATAAGCAAAATAAAATAAATGTAGAATGTATCTTTAATCTTTAATTCTGTCTCTAGTGTTTGTTAATCAGACCTTCACTGCAGTGACTCCTTCTCCAGCAGCTTCCACCACTCCAGCTACGTCTGTGCCAGGGGTGTATGGCAGGGGGGGCTTGGTGTACGTCCCAGCCCGTATGTAAGTGTCCACAGGGTTCACTCCACAGGCGTGGACACGAATCAACACCTACAAAAGAGGGACGTCATTGTGGGTGAAGATACAATTCAAATCATTCACTGATCCACAGGGGGAATTAGGTTACATTACAGTTGGGAATAGAAATATATATAAGCACAGAGAAATTATATGACAGAGAAAATAGAAATCAGAAGTATGTGAAAGATGTGCATTGTACTAAGAATATATTATAACATATATATTTTAAAAATTAAGATGTGTAAAAATATGTCTGCTACGATATTCAGTAGCAGTCAAATGTTTGAACTTCACTTTGAGCTTCTCATTCAATATTCTTTCTTTATTTATTTTTTTACTATTTTTCTACATCGTACATCAAATCTATGAGATTTGGAGTTATATGTAAGTAAAAATGTGAAAACAAAGCAAAATATGTTTTTGCTTCTTAAGAATGTAAAATTAAAAGACTCACGCTGTGTTCTGCACTTGCAATCAAAGATTTATTAATATCATTGTTATTACATTTTTGTAGAGAGTGGGCCAGAGTCTTTTTGCTTTTTATTGTCGACCCACAGTTTTCTCCTGCACATCTGTCAGCCTACAAGTGTGCAATAGGTTTTGCTCTTTCATATTTTGGATTTTTCAAAGGAGCCACTTTCAGTGTTGCCAGATTGGTTTGATGATTTCCAGTCCAATAACTGCTCAAAATCTGCTCAAATGGATGAAAAACTGCCCAGACATCATTATAGTCATTACAATTTTTCAATATGACATAATATTAAAACAGCTATTTACAATGTTTACAAGTGAGCTTGTAGACAGGTTACATTGTAAAATATTTTCCTTTTCTGCCCTCTGCCTCAAAAATAAAGAAAAAATAAAGGAACAGTAAAAATAATAGGTTTCATTGACTGCTACAAGCCTGAGAGTTTGCCAAATTTAAGTGCACCAACCACGTACAAATGTATGAAGACGATGAAAGAGAAGGCCACACAATCCCACGCCATGAAAAAGCCAAGCAAATAATGAAGTTGTAACTTCACAAGCGTGATAATGTTACAGTGTAAGTACAGATTTGATAACCACAGATCTCCTCCCAGCAGAATGAAAAAAAAAGTCATATCAAAGTTCAGCTGAGTCACTGGACGTGTTCACATAACGAAAGTAAACAATTCATGAATATATTTTTAACACGCTGTAATTTTTAATGCATTTCAAAACCAACGTAACTCCTGGTAAACCCACCCAAATTCTGTCCACCTGCCCAAGCCCACTTTAACCCGCACAATGCGACCTAAAGCAGCCCAGATGGGCGGAAAACTGCCCAATCTGGCAACACTGGCCAACTTCTGCACGTTTCTTGTGTAATCTGAACCATTTCTTATTAAAAAAAAAAAAAAAGAAAAAGAAAAACAAAGTGTGTCCAATCTTTTGACTGGTACTGTATACAACAGTGTACATAAACGATAAAAAAATAAAAAATAAAAAAAAATAAACAACAGTGCTTTTAAAAAACTGGATCTATGAATTAGTGTGTTAAGATGCAAGAATATTATAAATAAGAGAATTAGTTGGTTGAAATGTATCGTATAAATTTAATAAATGCTGTATTGATGCCAATGTAACTAGAGTATTGCACTATTTAAATATTATTGCATAAAATTACTTTACTGGTAAGTCTGTATATGAGAAAATATGCTCCTGCTGCAATACCTCAGTAGCTAATTTTTAATCATTCTGAATATTAATATCTATGATATATCCTTCTAATAAGTTGCATGGCTGATCTATGCAGCCTGTTGTGTGTGACCCTCCAGTCTGAGCAGTCTGTCTTACCTGTCTGTGTCCAGGCGGAGGGACAGTCACATCGGATCGCAGTTTGAGCACCGACGGAGCTCCAAACTCACTGACCCTGATGGCTCTCATCAGCTTCGGCATGTCTGCTCTCTGTGGATGAAGAGGTGGCGGGTTTGGAAAGTTCAGAGAGGCGCGTCCTTTCAGCGGTATTTATTTTCTCAGGAAGGTGACAGCATGGCCCGCCCTCCTCTGTCTCTGATTGGCTTAGCCTGACATTCTGGTATCCAAAATGGAGAGTGGGAAATTGGAAACTGGACATTTCACTTTGCAAACCTTTTCAACAAAACAACAAATAACCCAGACTGAAAACAAATACTTCCCAATCACAGAAAAAGAACCACTTGAAGAAACAAATAGGGGAGGCTGGGGGCGATTGCGACGGGGAGCAGTTGTAACTTACTCAATCAAAACAAGCTAGTGTGATAACACTTACTCTGCACGTGCTCAGTAGGATTCTCCCTCTGCCTGTGGAGAAGGAAGAGGATCACCTCATCTCACCTGAACTTTTTTCTAATTTTTCTGTGATTATACAGTAAAAAAAAAAAAAAAAAAAGATATACAAGTAAAGGTTCTGAAAACATAGATGAATATTATCTTTCATTCCTGCCACATTCTGTCAATAAATAGAGCAGGACCCTGCGTCATTATATTGAGGGAGATTTTACAATGAGGTTTGTGAACAGTTAGCAGCTAGCTTAGCTAACACTAGCTAAAACAACATACTAGCTAGTTTAACAGTTCATTAATATTTTAATGAAGGATGTAAACATGGCGTCGATCTTGCGAGACTTCAGCACATGCGTCCATTAGGATATATACGAAGTCTCGCGAGATCGACGTCATGTTTACATCCTACCAGCTACATGCTACAGTTGACATTTCTGCTAAAAACATGGCGTAAATGGCGTCTTTTGCGGTTGATTTTTAATGTCGCGGCTCGCGACACTTGGATTACACCACACAAGCAGGATGGAGACATTTTGTGTTTGTTTTGTGTGCTATTTTTTAACGTTTTATCCGTGGTCACCATTCACTGCCATTGTACTGGATGAGGCTGCTACCCTGTTTCTCCTAAAACTCCAGGATTGTTTTGTGAACTCAAGACCTTCACCCATCATCACATCAGCATAGTGGTGAGTACATACTGAGTGGGTTATTCTGGCACTCAGTGGAATGTCACTTTAATCTCTTCAACTGGATCTTTGTGAAGATGGACAGATTCAAAGTCTATCCAGAGACACAGATGGTGGTGAGACACGGCATGATGTTCTCTGAGCGGCCAGCAACCATGTTATGACCTCTGACTGCAGAATACTGCCATAGAAAAGACCTGTCACCAGATGTCCCCATATTTTGACAGTCCAGATTCCCCTAAGTCCCACACACTGGACATTTACAGTCTATTATTGTTGCAATTTCTGCTTTGATAAAGAAGGAGAGGGAAAAGATATTTTATTCCAGCACATCATCATGTGTCAATCCAAACCATTTATTATTCTGTATTATAGAAATATCTAAACACATCTGGATGACGTCGCCCATCACAGCTCATGCCCAGGAGCAAATGAAGTCATGAGCTTGGTGTCCAGTTTCCAGGTTTGTTAGAACATTAATTTCATACAGTAAATATGCACCATTAAAAAACTGCCAGTTGATCGATTATGTTGCAGATTGACTAGTCCAAACCAAATGTGAGACATCTGCCAGATGTGCAGATCATGTCTACATTGTGTTGGTCGGTCCAGGACCATATCTGTATGTCTGCATGATGTGCAAATCAGGCATCAATATCTGGACGTCCGGGGACAGGTGCAGGAAATCGACATGAGAATAGTGTAATATTTTTGTGATTTGTGATTAAACAAAAAATAATGTGTATAATTCTGTTATTTTATAGAGAGAGCGCAAGAGAGGTGCTAAATTAGGGCTAACCCTCCTGTGGACGTCAACATTAGATGTTCAGAAGACACTGTAAAACAACATCATAAAAACGTTCCACTCCAACATCCATTTCAGCTCCTCAGTCTTGGACAATAAGACAATCAAAAGATGTCTTTTGGCTGTATCTTTGCTCAGTGGGAAGACAAAATGACATCACATCTGTTTAAATATCCTGGACTCTTACATGTATGGATTAGCATTGACATGATGTGTAACACCACAAAGAGCCCATCCACATGAGCAGAGCTGTGACTCACTCAGGACAGCCGATACCGTGGAACCAGGACCAGTGACGAGTGGCAGAGGAGTTTTTTTTCATCCAACCCACTCATCCTGACCCAGTCTGTCATGATACCAAATGTCAACACCATCATTCTGTTCTGTGGGCCTTTCTTGAATAAATTAGTCTTTCTGTGAAACGTGTTTGGGTTGTACACACAGTCTCTGTTGAGCAGGTTAGATACTCTTTTAATCACATTTTGTCTCCAGAAAGTGCTGTTTCAATTCTGTCCCTGTCATGAGTCTGAGCTCACAGGTCCACTGAGGAACAGGCTGCCTCTGTGTGTCAGCAGGTACACACTGCCCCCTACTGGCAACAAGAGAGGGCTGCAACTACCTCCTACTCTAGTTTCCACTTTAAAAAAAAAACAAAGGTCCACTCCCCTCACATCCAACTGATGATCAGTTTAAATTCAACACAGTTCAACATTGCATCTCTGTTAATATGATATTAGCTGTGTGCCTTTTACAAATTCTGCAAAGCTGCTTATAGAGGAAAATTACAAAATGTCCAGTAAATATAAAAAGCTGCTCCTGTGGGACGGCTATCATATATTAATTAACTTAAATTGACCCTATAAACAGAGTAGTGGTAAGGTTGTCCCCCCTCAGATGTTTTTTTTAAATTTTAGTTTAGCTTTATTTAACCACATAAATCTATTGAGAACCAATTAAAATGATTATCTGGCCACGCAGCAGCGACAGGAGCAAAGCCAACGGTACCAACATCTGATCTGGCCCACAGACAATATCCTCTCTTTTAGTAGTTTATTTTATCTTGTATTGTTCACCTTCCATTTACTTTTTTATCTACTGTTTGGAGCGTATGAGCTTACAGTGACTCAGCGTTCTACACAGTGGATGAAGGGTTGGTCAGTGTAACAGATCACAGTGACTCAGCAGCCTGTTACAATCAGCACAGAGGTCAAAGTCACAGCTGTTTCCTGTGTTGCCTTAATTTAACCTCTTTGCAGATTACACCACCTTCTTACCTCACTATCCACTGGTGCTGGATAAAGCAGGGCAGCAGTGGCCTAAAGGTCAGAGAAGCAGGCTTGGGATTGAAAGGTTGCTCTTGAAAAAGGTGGAGCTGAAGCTGCTCAGTGGCGGGCAGACCAGACTGTGGTTGGACTGAGCAGCTGCTTGTTGTGTTAAAAAAAAAAAAGCCACACTCAAAATTCTTCTCTCATTTTGTTCACATTAGAATCGAAGGTTTTGACAGAGGGGATTTTGGATATCTCTTCTTATCACTCCGTAAATCAGAAAGTACTGTCAACAGCTATAAAAATATGCATCTCCCCCATGTTTTTAGGAATAAAATGATATATAAATTAAGCTATGAAAGATATATGAACACACAGCTCTGTAAAAACCTTCATGATATAAATAGGAATAAAACTGGAACATTTGTTGGATGTAAGCACTATTAAAGTGGAGCTTTCTGGCTCAGAGTAAAAAAAGAGTGTATGTATGAGATATACATGAGACATGTATTGTAAAATGACATGCTGCAAGACACTGCAGGGTGAAAAAACAAAAGTAACATATCACCATTAAACATACTTACATGAAGGCAATTAATTTTTGTTACAAGTTTTTTTTACAATTACAAGTTTTCAGAAATTTTATGTTTGAATATGCAAATGAAGCTTTATCTAATGCTAACGTTTGGTGAATTAAGTAGCCTTTAACTTTACTCTTTCACCTTAATTTCACTTAATTTTATCCTACATGTCAATATTGTGGACGGCCACAAAAAGATTCAAGAAGCATCTTTTTTTTAATGAATCTACTTTATTTTCATTCACAAATTACAGCATATAAAATAATTTCATTTATTTTGCTTTCTTTGATTTCTTAAGCACAGATCATATTTCAGAATTTGAGAATAATTAATATATTTAGTAATCAGAAATAGCTGCTTAAAGGCATGATGGTATTTCTATTGCTAATCTTCAGTAACAGTAACAGTGAGAGCAACACATACAGTTTGCTTCAGGAATATCATGTCTATTCACTTCATATGTCTCCTGGATGTAAATTAGCAATTGTTTGCCCTCGTTTTTAAGAGGATAATATGTTAATACTGTTTTCAGAATGTTCTGCTGCCCCCGAGTGGCCAAAAAAAATCAGTTAATGCAACTTTAAAGATGACATAAATGTTATGTTTTGTTATTGTACTCCAGTCACACTCTATTCTCCCCGTTATGAACAGCCAAAACCGTACTTGGTGACCTTTGACCTGTGATAAGATCACATTATGACATGGTCAGGACCATCTTCCCAGCAGCCCCAGGAGACTCAATGATGTCATGGTGGGCCTGGGCGGCCTGGTCGAGTGGATACTTGGGACCGACGACTGGACGCAGCCAACCAGCTTCCATCCCTGCGATGAGCAGCGCCGCACACTCCTTATTCTCCTCCTGAGAGAGGAGGACGGGAAGAGGTGCACATTTATTGTACTAGCTGAAACACTGTATCTGGATTTTCTTAGCTCAATGACAAAAGCTTTCCCTGTTCATTACTGTTGTTAATGCTACCATGTGATCATTCTAAGTACTGGCAGGGTCAAAATTTAGCCAAGAGTCACGTGAGATCATCAGCTTATTGATTGGCTGGTGCATGCAGGTAGTCACACTGTCAAGTCCATTTTAAAAGAATAGTTTGGTTCTTTGATGTATGAGGTTCTTATGGATAGTCAGTGTATTTGCCACAGTAGATGTAAATGTTCACATATGTAGAATGTTTTCACTGCTTTACCTTGATATCAGACTGCCTTTTTGATGGGAAACCTCAGCTATATAAGCCAAATATTACGCCCTCCAAACCAACCAAACTCCACGGGCAAAATCAGTCATTTTACCTCACAGATCATGGAAGATGCTGGCCTACTGCTGCCTCGATCCGTTGGCTTGTTTGTGTTACTTCTGTGTTTTAAAAGGACTGTTTGGATCCACAGAAGTCCCACAATAACACAAACAGAGTAACTCACTGAGGCAGCACTAGACCAACAACTCCCCTTTTCAGCAAGACAAAATGACTAATTTTGCCTGTGGAGGTTGGTTGGTTTCAGAGAGAGTGATATTTGGCTTACATAAGAACATTTCCAGTCAGAAAAGGTTGTCTAACAGTAGGGTAAAGTGGTGAAAACATTCTAAATATAGCATACACTGTGATATTGATTTTTTTTAAGTGGATAAAATACCTTTTGTTTCTGACCCGTCCACAGCAGCACATTGTTAGGCCTCAGTGCTGGTACTCCGCTCTGCTTCTCCTAGGCTGACCGCCTTCTAGTGTAGCTAATACACTCACTATAGATAGGAACCTCATACAACCCCACTTCAAATAATCCAAAATATCCCTTTACACATTATGATCAGCTGATACTTAAGTTACATACAGCTACGATACATGAAACTGTCACATGTGAATCATCATCCAAAGTGTTTGCAGACTTTAAAACACAAAAATCTGTGTGTGTAAAACATGGCTTATGTGATGCCACTGCTTTGTACCGGTTTTGCGCTGAAGAGGGCCACTCCCACGACGCTGCTCTCTTTAGCCATCATGTCTCTGGGGCTGATCTCTATGGAGCCTCTGGAGCCAACGATCTGAAAATACAGATGAAGGAGTATGTAGGCATGTACAGGACTGAGCTCCACTGGGATACAACTACTGTATAGAACTACAAACTAACTAATGTAACTGTTAGCTGGTACAGTCCAGCTGTGATGATGGGCTGTGCTACAGAGCTAAAGACATCTGGACTGTAGTTCTACTGACCGCAACACGTCCTCCATTAGCCATCATCTGGAGGTCTTTACTGAGGTTCACATTTGACAGCATCTCCACAACCACATCTATGCCTCTGCCTCCTGTGGTTTCCTGGAACACAAACGCACGCACACATACATTAACACCAGTCCATGTCTCTGTAACCACTACCATACCACCCGACAGAACAATGATACATTTTTTTCTCCATAAATAACAAGGAATAAAGATTATTAAGGCTGAGGTGCACCAACAAGGATTAATCTTTAAACTCGATTAAATCATGACTAAACTTTAAATTATGTTGCACCAGACGTTCAGACTAGTTTCAAAATGAAGAAAGACTCAATTTAAACCTCTCTCTAAACCACAATTTAGTTTATATTCAAAACTTAGATTAAATTAAATGAAATTCTGTTACACCAAAATTTTAAACTCACAATTTTAAATGATTCTGTATTGTGTTTAAACTTACACTTGTGGAGGTTTAACTTTTAAAATGGCCGCCTTTTTGAGATGGACTGAGCAAAATAATCACGTTCCTCAAAGGAAGCTGAAATACAAATTCAAACTAACTGAGTTAACTAGGCTAGCGATGACTTTTTAGGTAGCTAGCAATCAATGCAATGTTTTGTTAAATTTTACCAAGCTAGCAAACAATTGCTGCCTTCAAATAGGGTCGTGTTTACTGTGTTCACAAAAAGAGTCCGTATGAACACCTCGCCTTTTGTAGCATTCACAACGTCACTGAGAGAAGCTCTGAGTTCACAAGTCATGTACACAGCTGCCCATGTTGTATACACGAGTTCACAAGTTCCACTTGAAGGCAGCAAGTGTAACATTTTGTTAATTTTTTACCGAGGTAGCAAACAATGTAAAGTTTTGTTAAGGAATACAGAGCAACCAGCTCCAGCCTTTCAGCAGCAATGTAGATTACTCATTTTAAAGGCACAGTTAAATGAAAATTCAGTCATTTTCTGTTCACCCTCATGGTGATTGAAGGTCGGGTTTAATTTTTTCATCCACAAAACACTGCTGGAGTTTCACAGGAAAACAGCGCTGCAGAATGCCCCAAACAATTGAAATGAATGGTTTCAAGTATAGAAAAAGAACTAACAAAAAAAAAAACAATAAAATGCCTCCATGCTACTCATCTGGTGTAATCCAAGTCTCCTGCTGTTTTCCCGAGAAACTCCAGCAGTGTTTTGTGGACTAAAAAACTAAACTCCACCTTCAATCAGCATGAGGGTGAGTAGATAATGACTGAAGTTTCATTTTCAGGTGAACTATCCCTTTAAACCAAGTTTTGAATCTCTGATTCAAACTGATCTTAGATTACATTAATCTTTGTTGATTCAATCAAGGCTAAATGTTTAAACTCATCGTGAGCGCCATGTCCCTTTCCTTCTGGTTGTGTCTGTGTGTGTGTGTGTGTGTACCATGATTTTGTCTGTGTAGCCCTCTTCTCTGTGATTAAAGGCCAGGTGAGCTCCGTTTTTGAGAACCATCTTCATTCCCTCTGGTGTCCCTGCCGTCCCCAACACCCTGAGACCCAGAGCACGGGACAACTGGCACGCTGCCACACCAACCTAAACACACACACAAACACAAGTGATGCAGATGTGGACACGCCTTACATTTTTTAATGTAATTAGAAAGAAAAGAAAAGAAACGCACTCCTCCACTGGCTCCATGGACGAGGACAGTTTCTCCAGGCTTGGCGTGAGTTCTGAAACACACATCAGTTACACAAATTTTTTATTATTAACTGGCCTTTTTTTCATCAGTAGTGGGCCAGAAAAGTGTAAGAAAGGCTGCAGGCTCTGAACTAGAGTCTCACATGTGACACCTCCTGAATAAAGTTAACTGAACTCTTGCAGTGGTGAGGTCTGTTTGGATAATCATTCTGAACATGTGTGAATAATTATTCTACAATAACAGTGCCAGGAAATGAATAAAGTTAACCAAAGCGCTGCAGTGGTGAGGTCTTACTTGTGAACCAGAGCTCTGTAGGCGGTGAAGTACGGGATCCCTATGGCTGCACCCTGGGTGAAGTCCAAGGCATCGGGCAGTTTGTGGACACACTCGTCAGCTGCTACAGTGTACTCTGCATAACCTCCACTAACTGTTGCTGTGGCGAACACACGGTCTCCTGCCTGGAAAACACACATGCACAGTTATTCACACATGGAATAGGCTCACTGGTTTCACTGGTTTCTGGTTTAAAGTATACAGCGTGTGTTTAACTAAGCTGCTGGTGTACTGTAATGCACATATAGGTGCTATCATGCCTGGTGTTTGTTAATCAGACCTTCACTGCAGTGACTCCTTCTCCAATAGTTTCCACCACTCCAGCTACGTCTGTGCCCGGTGTGAATGGCAGGGGGGGCTTACGGGCAAATGTTCCAGCCCGGATGTAAGTTTCCACAGGATTCACTCCACAGGCATGCACACGAATCAACACCTACAGCAGAGAGACGGCGTGGATGTAGACACAGTTAAAAATACTCATATATATGTATATATATAAACTTAAAAAATGCATTTGAGGTCATTAAATACAAAAGCTAAAAGCAAGACAATAAATGGTAAAAAAAAAAAAAGAAAAAAAAAAGACAATAAATAGTTAAAAACATTACAAAAAATGCATTTAAAAAGCAAACATGAAGCAAAAGCAACAGCTGACAAACAATAGCTACAGATTATTCTAACAATAAGTCACATATCTACTTCACTGGTAAGCTGCAGTAAACAGTAGTGTTTTAAGCCCTGATTTAAATGAGCTGACTGTTTCAGCTGACCTCAGATATTCTGGAAGTTTGTTCCACAGGTGGGGAGCAGAGAAACTAAAGGCTGCTTCACCTTGTTTGGTTTTGATCCTGGGGGCAATGCTGACAGTAATTAAAGAATAAAATATATCAGCTAATATTTTTAATTGATAAAATCCAAAATGACATCAGAGCATTGAAACAGTATACTTTCATTGGTATTTGTAATAGTTATAAATAGTTCTAAATTAAAAAATCAAAACATTAATATTAAAATATTTTTTTTAAAACAAATAATTAAATACATAAAATATTTTAAAAGTATGTATATAAATAAAAAGAAAAAAATGAGAGACTTCTTTTGCTTATTCATGTCTTTTAAATTAGGTAAACATAGATTATATAAAAGTATACAAACAAATGGGTCAGTAAAGGATAAATTAAAAAGTGAACGAAACGATATTATCATTATTTTAAATGTTTTTTTTAATTATAACAACAATAATAACACACAGCTGATGTTTCGCAGTTGTAAAGTGAATCAGTGTCTCATACAGTGACTGTGACCATCTGCACAAAACATACTCATGTGTAAAGTTACAGCTGCCTGTTTGTACATTTAGCTGTTTAATGTGCAGTCAGCTTCAATGTAGCAATATTATGGCGTTTAACGGTTGTACTGTATTTTAGCTTTATATCCGCTCTTGAGCAATAAGGAAGTCGTTTTTACTGTGTCTGAACCTCCACCTGTACGTTCAGCTTTATTCGGTCTGTCTTACCTGTCTGTGTCCGGGCTGAGGGACAGGCACGTCTGAGCAGAGTTTGAGCACCGACGGAGCTCCAAACTCACTGACTCTGATGGCTCTCATCAGCCTGCTGCCCGACATGTCTGCACACTACACACACACACCGTGGATGACAATTTAACAGACGCCCCTTGCGAGCTGGACAACCGAAAAAACATGGTCGTGTCTAGAAGGGAACCCTACACTTACGATAGATCTCGCGAGAGTGATAACTTTAACCCAAATTAGGATCTTCTCTGAATATAGCCAGGTGTGTTTTTGTTCCTTTATAAACTCATATCTTTACTCTCGGCGGTGTCACATTATAAAACATAATCAGTTTGTACAAGGTGCACAATAAAGAAACAACGCGTAAAATTTCGCGAGAGTTAAATCTTGGGTTCCCTCTTAGACACGACCGAAAAAGTTTTGTTAATGCGCGTACAGAACGGTTATAAGCGCATTAGCGCCTTCTTCTGGACCGGAGTACCGGAGTACTGCAGTTACTTGGTTTGAAATAGACAGCAACAACAATGATGATACCTATTACTACAGATAATAATAATAATAATAATAATAATAATAATAATAAATACAACTGAAAATGTTTTCCAAAAAAGTAAGTTATGACACTGTTATTGTGGAATAATGGAAACTCTCCGTGTGCTCATATGTGATCATTTATTTTAAATGCAATGATAACAATCTATAATCAACGTTTTAAAGTTTTTTTTATAAATAGAAATGGAATGATATTTTGTCTCATTAATTTGTAAAAATTTGTTTCTCTGAAGAAGTTTGTTAATAATATTGCTTTTCTCTTTCTTTCTTTCTTTCTTTCTTTCTTTCTGCATCTTCTTCTTCTGTATATTCATATCATGATATAGCTAATAAAAGAAAAAGTTTCACATTCATAAACCAAGATGATTAACTCCAAGATAAAACTTAACTTCTTTAACATAAAAAACAGGTGTTCCTGTTGAAAAGCATCCAAGCCATCCACAACTGTGTACACTATGGAATCATGTTTGTCTCATAGGCCTATGTTTACTTGTTTTGATGCAATCATAAAACGTATTACTATTTTTATTCACCTATTTATAGGCTACTGATTTATTTGTATGATCCTTTTTCTCTCATTCTTATTTAGAAACACCTCGACACTCGAAAGGTTTCAAAATTATTGCCGGTTGCCAACTGATTGCCGATTTAAATCGATGATGTTGCAGATTGACTAATTCAGTCTAACCACTTCGTGACGTCACATCCGTTTACGTCCCTTCGACTCCTACATGTATGGATTAGCATTAGCCTACGCTGTAAACTAACACAGAGACCATCCACATGAGCAGAGAGTCTGAGAGGCGCTCAGGACGACCGAGACTGCGGAACCAGCGGAGGTTTGTCATCCTGACCCGGAATGTGAGTTCCGGTTCCCGGTGTTACTATCACTCTCATGTTGAATAACTGTATCCAGAAACTCTGGGTAACAGTCTTTCTCCGGGTGGGAAGAGCTGTCATGTGCTTCATTCAAACAGCTCGGACACACTGACCGGACAGCTGTATGAGTGACAGCCTCAGACAGCGTTACATCAGCCCGGCGTGTCGCTCTGTGTTGACAGAAGATGGCAACAAGAAGCAGATACCTGCTGCAGAGAGTATGCAGAGGACTCCGAGCTCACACTGTCTGCTGTCAGAGCTCACACCTGACCTCAAGTCAAGGACGCAGCCTGCTGTGGACACCTCAACTTAGACATGTGAGCTGCTCACACACGCTCCACAAGCGGGATTCTCCCAACACAGGTACTGTAACAGTCACCAGCTCTGTGGCTTTATGACTGATCATGTGACAGAGTGACAGGTTATTGTTGACTGGCTGTGGTATTGTCTTTGGACAGTGACTCCTATAAGGATATAAAGGATGTGCACATATAAAATCAAAGTTTTCCTTGAAGTTAAACCAAAAACTCATGTAAGAGAATGACCCCTCATTTGTTGTAATACAAAAGGTCTGGAAACTGCTCTGTGATATTCATTATAAAGTTACAACTGTATTAATCTGCTGGAAAATTCATTATAAATCATATAAGCAAAATGAGTGTCTATTTAGACAGATGGCAGATGGGATATTAGAGTTTGATTCATTTTAAAATCAGTAATAAGGCGTAATTGACCAATTAAAGTGAACAACAGAGCCTTTTAAAGCATTTGCCGGAAGAGCATTGTGTTACTAATAACATAAACAATGGCTCTATTCATTTAAAGGTATGCTACGCAGAATTCACCTCTTGCTGTTTGTAAACACACCATGTACAGTTCGGCCCTCCTCCCCGGCACAGCACCTTTAAGTTGGCTCTGTGCATTTAATCTGAACCTAGCAGTGCAGGCATGAAGGCGCCCCGGTGTGACCTTTGACACAGCGAGCTGACACTGCGGAATCAAAAGAGGTGTGACTTAAACGAACAGCACATCAGTCGACAAGTGATTCTATTCGTCTGCTCGTTTATAATGACATACCTCATGGATCAAAAACATAAAGGTTTTTATGTGTTCTTGAATAAACAGGCCGTTGCTTCCTCTGCTACAGCTGAGTTTAAAAGATCGCCTTGTGCGATGATCTGTGGTGATGATTTCTCTCCTCCTGCCTGTCTGTGTGTCTGCTGTGTGCCCGCAGTGCTGTGAAGAGTCCGCTCATCCATCTCTGCTTAAAACAGCTGATAAATATGTGGAATAAGTCGGTCATTTAAAGAATACAGTCACAAACTGTAGTGATCATGTAACTCAGCAGCGTCCTAACCTGCCACACCGGCTTACCCTTTTGTCAGTCGGGCTCTTTCAGAGGTGGAGCAAAACTCACCCCCTCATTACGCCTCCGTACCTTTTACACAGACAGTGAGGCAGAATAGTCCGGCCTTGAGCAGACTGTGTAAAAGGGACAAGAGAAAGCAGTGGAGAGAGCTTGAGAGTGAATGAGGAGAGGGAGCACTAGCAGTATTATTAATGATAATACAGTGAGAAATAAGACAGAAAATGTCACAATATGGTTTTATACAAATGTAATAATCATCATCGTCATGGTCACAGGGACCCCCTTAAAGGAATGAAAACAGAGTGGTTCTTTTTTTGGTTGAACAAATGTAATTCAACAAAATATCATGTCCTGACAGACATGAAACAATTAGCTGTCAACTATTAAATTAATTCCCAACTATTCTGGTAATCTATCAATTGTTTGAGTAATTTTTTAAGGAAAAAAGTTCTCTGATTTCAGCTTCTTAAATGTGTTTTCCAGGTCCCAGCAGTCTGTCATTCAGGAGTCACACCTGTGGAGAGCTGAGATCACATCACGTGGGAGAGAAGGTCACTCTGTGTGGCTGGGTCCAGTACCTCAGGTATTATTCTCTTACTGCAGTGTGCAGACTGAGATGGAAACAACAGTTTATTTGAGCGATCAAAATAAGTAGAAATTTTACTGAAAACTGTTTCTGTCTCCATCAGGCAGGACCTGTTTGTCATCCTGCGAGATTTCAGTGGCTTGACACAAGTTCTGATTCCTCAGGAAGAAGTAAGACTAAAAACAATCAAATACCACAATGCAATGTCTGTAATGATGTCAGTGATAACACAGAGCTATTAATAATAATGCAACAACTTTGTGTTTTGTTTGGCTGTTTTTTTTTTCTGTTTTCAGTCTGCCAGTAATCTGAAAGCAGTGCTGTGTGATCTCACAGCCGAGTCTGTCGTCAGGGTTACAGGAACGGTCAGAAGACGACCAGCGGGACAGGAGAACAAGGTTTGTGTGTGATATTAGATCACAACTGACTCTCGAAAGCAGCTTATTTTATTCCTATGAGGACGTTCAGCACGCCTAAAGCAGAAAAAACTTCTTGTGTATGTAAACAAATCACATAGGAGTTGATACTGTCAGTCAACAGAACTCATCGATGTCTTATTGACAGTATAATAAATCCTAACCAATTAAAATGTAATGGAAGATTTCAAATGTCTGAATAAAAACACTTCAAACCAAGAAATAAATTCATCTTTAATAACTGAATAAATTGATTTTATTGCTGTCCAGCAGAGAGCAGCAAAGACCTGCCAAAACAAAATACAAAGTACTGTCATTAGGGCTAGGGCTGTGCAATATATTGATATTATCGATATCATATGAGAATAGATATCATCTAGGATTTTAGATATTGATAATATCACAATATGGCATATTTCCTGGTTTTAAAGACTCACCGACTGTTTATTTGCTTTTATGAAATCATGAAATAAATCATTCATTTTAAAATGAATATTTTGTGTCACAGGATGATGCAAGTCATCATATTACTGGGATTTATTTCAAAATAATGACCTGCTCACTGCACATTATCCCTTAGAGGACATGTGTATCTCGTATAGCACGGAATAGGCTAAAAATATCAAGATATTATTTATAAGCCATGTCGCCCAGCACTACCGGGGCCCAATCGCACTGTCCCCACTAAGGCCTCAAGCCCTGATGGACTTGACTTCACCTGGTAAATGCTTAAAGGGATAGTTCACCCAAAAATGAAAATTCAGTCATTATCTACTCACCCTAATGCTGACTGAAGGTTGGGTTTAGTTTTTTTCTTAGTCCACAAAACACTGCTGGATTTTCACAGGAAAACTCCCAAACAGTGCGTAAACGTAAAAAAAACAAAAAAAAAACACAACAAAAATGCCTCCATGCTGCTCGTTTGATGTCTGATGCCCCAGCGTAAGGCACATAGCAACAGCTGTGTCTGTCAATATATTTTTATTCATATTTTGTTTCCAGTTCACAATCTCTACTTCTTCTACTCTGTTTATTAATGTAGCTTACACCACTAACGTCTGACAAAACTACTTGATTTGTTTGAAAGCCTTTGATGGAAACGAGCACAATTAGAATTTCTTCGCAACATTTCAGAAGTTTGCTTCAAATTTGCTTGACATTATATGAGAACATGACTTCTGTGTGTTGTAGTTCACTTTATTTCTATTTTTTTAATTTTTTTTATTCAGGCATTTTAAATCTTCCATAGAAAATATCTCTTAAAGAGTGTTGCAAAACGTTGCACATGTTCAACAGAAAATGTATTGTTGAACCAGGAGGATGCTGGAAAATATTTTTACATCGATTGCCCCTTTCCAGAGTGGAAGCTTTCGTATCGCAACGTTTCAAATAACCCTGAGTTTAGTGATTCTCTCATGAGCAGAACCTACCAGGCCCAGTCCACTTCAGTGTGATATAGTTCCCACTGTTAAACCTGCCTGTGCTCAGGAGGCAGCACTGAAGCTGCTGTAGATCTTCAACAGTTATTAATCACCTCAGGTTAAGAAGAGTTCCCATACCGGGAGTCGAACCCGGGCCGCCTGGGTGAAAACCAGGAATCCTAACCGCTAGACCATATGGGAATACATTAGTAGTCTGAGCTCAGCCTTGAGAGCACTCTGGAGCCTTATGTACAGTCTGTCAGGAGGGAAACATTTCAGCCTTCTTTCCAGGAAACATCGTTAATCATATGAGGGATTTGATCACTTAATAATAATTTAATATCATTAAAATTTAATCAACTTCCATCTGCAGTGATGTAAAGCAGGACTTTTAGGGTATTTGGAGATTCATCTTCCTTTTCGAGTGTTCCATCTTCTCCCTCTGCTGTGTCCGTACCAACAGGCGATGCCTACAGGAGAAGTTGAGGTCCTGGCTGACAGTGTGGACGTTTATAATCTGTGCCGGAAGCTGCCTTTTGAAATTAAAGATTTTGTCAAAGTAAGCAGCTCATGTTACATACAGTATATGTGCACCATTTTACAAATCCTCAAGCAGGTAATGTTAATAATGCTGAATGATTGTGTTTTTGTGGTTTGATTGTACAGAAATCGGAGGCTTTGCGGATGCAGTATCGCTACCTGGACCTGAGGTCCTCTCAGATGCAGAAGAACCTCAGACTGAGATCTCAGCTGGTGATGAAGATGAGAGAATATCTCTGTAATGTGCACGGTATGCAGAGCCACATTCATTTCTCCCTTCAATAAATCTTCTCCAGGACAGAGGCTGACTGATGATTTACCTGAGCAGGGAAACACTTCTGAATTTTGGTTGCCCACAGACCTTCACGTTTACACTCCCAAGTATACTGCCCCGGCTGAGTCTCCCCTTAATGTGGCCTGTCTACCATTAAACTTTAGTGGAACAGCAGAGAAACCAATAGCAGAATCCAGGTCTTCATTGCTGAAGCATGACTGAACTCAACTCTTCCTAACAGTTTCTTTTTCTTGTTCGCAGGTTTTGTTGATGTGGAAACTCCTACCTTGTTTAAAAGGACACCAGGGGTAAGAAGCTCTTTTATCTTTTATCTAGAATCAAATAGCCTGTTTACTCCTGGTATTAACATGTGAATTGAGTGATCCAATCACAAGTGGACAGCTCTAAGGACCTCGGTTTACATGGATCTCACTTCCCCCCTCTATATGCAAAGAAAAATGTAGCTAAATCATTTCCATTTGCAAAGACCAAATGCACAAGTGGACCCAAGGTTTTTTACACAAAAAAACAGAAATAACTTAATGTATAATATTTGCCAAATTTACAGTAAGGCTCAAATAATTAAGAATTTGTCTATAAAGTCTATAAAGTGTCTCCTAACTCAACAACTCCCAAAACACATTTTTTAAGGGAGTCTGGGGGCATTCTTCACAGGCAACAGAAAAATAGCCTATATTTGTTACTATTTACTGTATTTGGGAAATTAGACATGTTTAACATAAATAAAATGTTGTCTTCTTTCATAAATTTTGTGTAAATGGTGAAATCAGTTAAAACAGATTGTTTGGTGGCCTGTTAGCTCAGTTTGTGGAGTGTGAGCCTCATGTGCCGAGGCTGTGGTCCTCTGCAGAGGCCGTTGGTTCGACTCCTGCCTGTGGCCCTTTGCTGTATGTCACCCCCCACTCTTTCTCTCCCACTTTCCTATCCTTACTTCAGCTATCATATCAAAATATGATAAAATACCCCCCAAAATACTTTAAAAAAGCAAAAACAGTTGGCAGGTAAGATGCACTTTGAACACAGCGATGCCACAACTGACAGTGTTTGTTACAATGAAAGAAACAATTTAATGTTTTGTATTTAATGCTGACTTTACAAGAATGCACAAATGATAAAGTGAGTGTATTTTACTCACTGAGTCAATTCTATAAGAGTGGGTGTCACTTTTATCAAATGGTGGTGGTCTCAATTAGCAACAAATCTCCCCAATACTCAGCACAATGCATATAAAATTTGATATAAGGACAAATTGCATTGTAGAAATTACAAGTTGATAATTTTTATACAGATAGAAATACAGTATGCAACGGCTAGACCTGGCACGTTCTTTTGTGTTTCAGGGAGCCAAAGAGTTTGTGGTTCCGTCCAGAGAGCCAGGCCGGTTTTACTCTCTACCTCAGAGTCCACAGCAGTTTAAACAGCTGCTGATGGTGGCTGGTGTGGACAGGTGGGTGCAGGCAGAGGAATACTAAATGTTTTTCCAGTAATGGTCTGACTGACATTTGCACTGTTATATCATACATTAGTACACATATCTTTGTTTATGCATAGAGTCTTTGTCTTTCTCCGTGGTTGTCAACATGTCAGGTACTTCCAGATGGCCCGGTGCTACCGAGATGAAGGCTCAAAGCCAGACCGGCAGCCCGAGTTTACCCAGGTAAGACTGGTGGGGCGAGACAGGGAAAAATGCAGTCACTCACAGGTTTTATGTTGCCAGTACACTGTACTCTCAAAGACCTTGCTTTCTGTTACTGTGGATACTTTCATACTCTCTCATGTAATGTTGTAGCTGAAAAAAATCAAAACTGGTCTAAGCATTGAGGCCACTTTTCTGACAGGGGTACTAGGTAAACATTTGTTCCGATCACAGGAGTCAAATCCGAGTTGTCTGGATGAAAACCAGAAATTGTAACTGCTAGAACGTGGGAATTCATAGAAGCAAAAGTTAGTCTTGAGACTTCAGACACTTTTCAGCCATCTTGGAACCTATCACGTATCGTCTGACAATTATTTAAGTCTCTAGGGGCAATGACCAATGTTTTGGGGCCTTTGGTATAGGCAACTGCTATCCAGACAATCAATATCTGTGCCTAGACTTCTTGACACTTCTGTGCTGTGGGCATTGTTTATAGTCCTATTGGTAAGTTGCCGTAAGACGATAGGTCCGGAATTATTATTATCCCTATATTCCTTTTCTTCCATATATGTACAAGTGAAAGGTGTATTTTTTGTAAACAGTCTTATGTGTACAGCCCTGTACTTAATACCTGAACACTTTATTTTATATTCTTAGACTCTATATTTTTAAATCTGATAGGTATATGTATATTTTCTATTTTTATCTTAATTTTATAAGTACTTTATTGCTATTTTTCTGTCTGTACTACTTGAGCTGCTGTAACAAGTGAATTTCCCCGGTGTGGGATCAATAAAGTTCATCTTATCTTATCTCTTATCTTATTAAATTTCATCTTAGATGACATCTACCACAATGCCTGTTTACGCTCAGTTAGCAAGCTAATTAAAAGCTAAATTGTCATCAGACTGCAGCCAATGGGTTCTGAAATTGCATTTTTCCCCATGTGCCCTGCAACTTTAGTTCAGTGGCTTACCAGCATGCGACCAAAACCTGGTTCCTACTACAAGTGGAATCTAGAATGCTTCTAATAGCAACGTCCCGTACTTGCCCATTCATATGCAGAATCTCTTTAGTTAAGGTAAATGTTTATTCCCATACCGGGAGTCGAACCCGGGCCGCCTGGGTGAAAACCAGGAATCCTAACCGCTAGACCATATGGGAATACATTTGAACGACAAATAAGTCTTGAGACGGGTTTTTTAGCAATCTCAGACCCCAGCTATTGTCTGACAACAATTTAGTCTCTGGGAACAATGGCAAAGCTATCAGGGCTTCTGGTGTAGAGGCCAAAGACCTACTCTTCACTGCACTGGTCATTGTTTACAGTCGGATTAGCAAGTTGAGACGTAAGAATGGAGTTGAAAGATGATGTCTTCAGCCAGATTGTTTGACAAGTAGCCAGTTTATGCTCAGTCAGCAAGCTAACAAAAAGCTAAGCTGTGGTCAGATGGTAGCTGAAGGGTTCAGAGATTGTAATTTAGCCAATGCAGTCCACATCTACACCTCAGATGACATCTACGACCAGATTGTTTCACAAGAAGCCAGCTGACACTCGAGTAACAAGTGAAAAAAATGACATTTACGTGCATGCAACCAAATGTGATTGGTCAATACCACTCAGACTACAAACGGAAAGCAATACCAAAATCTCATGCCTTGCCTACAGATTAAGTAAATACTATGTGTTCTCATATTGGTAGTCGCACCTGGACCACATAGGGGAAAAATGGGAATAAATGGGAAAGCTGAACTTAATCTTGAGACCATCTTGAAACCCATTGGCTACCACCTGACAACGACTTAGCCTCTGCGGGCAACAACCAATGTTTCAGGGTTCCCGGTGCAGTCAGTGGATATGCTGGCCAAGACTTCTTCCTCTTTGCACCAGTCATTGTTTCCAGTCTGATTTGAAACTTGAGATGCAAGAATGGAATTTAGAGACATCTATGGCTGGATTGTTCACATGTAGTCAGTTGAGTTTAAGTCAAAAAAGTAAATTTTAAAAAGACAATGAAAAGCTAAAATCATCACATAAGAGCTGTTAGGTTGTGAGATTGCATTTCAGCCAATGTGTTTGACCTCTTTTGGTCTCCAAATATACCATTTGCCTGCTTTACAGTGAGTGGTCCATGCCACAAATGGTAACTAGAACACTTCCAATATGAAGACCTACCTACATTCATATGCAGAAGCTGTTCATAGAGATTATGAAGACATTTGTTCCCATACCGGGAGTTGAACCCGGGCCGCCTGGGTGAAAACCAGGAATCCTAACCGCTAGACCATATGGGAATACTTTGGAGTGCAGTTGTTGGTCTTGAGACCACTTTTGAGCAATCTCGGGACTCATCAGCTATTGTCTGATAATGATTAAGGCTGTCAGATCAATATTATAAGTATATAAGTTTTGGGGCTTCCTCTTCCATGCCCTGGTCATCGTTTACAGCAACTTGAAAGGCGAGAATGCAGTTGTGAAACAATCCTGTCGTAGAAGTTGTTTTTCACGTAGCCAGTTTACGCTCAATAAAAAGATAAATTGTCATCAGACGGTACCTGAGATTGCATTTTGACTGACGTGTTGCACCTCTTTTGCCCACCACACAGACGGTTTATCTGCATGCAACCAAAGCCTGCTCAAATGGTCAGTACTACACAGAAGACAAATGGACTACAAATGTAAACCAATATGCTTACAATACCAAAATCCCTTGCTTACAAATTAGGTAAATATGCGGTCCAATACCGGTGGGCATGGGAAAGCTTTACTCCTAAGACCATCTTGAAACTCATCAGGAATCATCTGATGACAATTTGCCCTTTGGGGGTATGGGCAAATGTTTTGGGGCTTCCAGTGTAGTGTCTTGTTGCTGCATTTTGTTGACCTTGCATCCATTTTTGTTAGGTCAAGACTGACCGTGAACAAACATGTAAATGAGGAAGTTGTGTTTTTTCTGGATAAAAAACAGTACAACATTTGTTTCTCAACTAATCTTGATTAGTGGTCTTATGTTCAAGGGTTCATCTGTCTCAAAAAAAAAAAAACAGCAACTTTTTTTTTCTTACAACCAAAGCCTGCTGAAATATGGTTGGTCAACATTGCTTGGACTAAAACATGTGGGAATACATTGGACTGCCTCTGGGAAAAGCAAGGTGGTGCCAAGATTTCCTCTTTCGTTTGCCAGTCATCATTTACAGTCCAGTTCACAACTTGAGATGCAAGAATAGACTCGTGGGAAGTTGTCAATTTACACTCAAAGTCAAAACTTGACCATATGGGAACACACTGGAAGGAAGAACTTGTGTTGTACTTGTGTTGGCTTTGACTTAACGTGTCGGTTTAAAGTCTTGATCTGTGTTCTCTGAAAGGTTATCGTCTCATTGTCTCTCCCAGGTAGACATAGAAATGTCTTTCGTGGACCAGGCAGGTATCATGTCCCTGGTGGAGGGTTTGTTACAGTACTCCTGGCCTGCAGAGAAAGGTCCAATTAAGGTTCCTTTCCAAACCATGACATATGAAGAGGCCATGAGGGACTACGGTGTGGACAAGCCTGATACCAGGTTCAGTATGAAGGTGGGTGAGGAAGCCTGGAACACCAAAAAAATTCAAATTAGCCATGCAGCATATTGTCGGTTACCACGGTGATCTACCTTGGTTAAAACTTTATAAACCCAGTGATTTAGCATACTGTAACTGTGCAACTGCCCCTTTGTCACCTCAGATTAATTCATAAGCCATTTTTAGTGGATGTCTAGAAGAAACTAGCGTGAGGTCTTTGAGCATACAAACATAAATGTTCACAAATAATATTAGGGCCTGTGGCTCCAGTAGTATGTGAGATTAGCTGCAGACAGATACACACACAGACACGCACAGGATGACCGAACACTTGTTCCCCCCTCAAAGATGATCAAATTCTGTTTCCAGAACAACCACCGGAGGCTAGTGAGTGGTGTTTTTATCCATTGATGTCTCTGAAAATGAGAGCCCTTGTCAATAATCTATTGCACAACCCTCTTGAAATGATGCCTGTTGTGAACATGCATGTTGAGCTGTACCAGACCACAATGAGCGTGGGCTGTGTTAACCCAAACAAACTGTCAGGTTTTGGTTGTTGGCTTAAAACAAAAAAAATCATTGCTGTTAAAGGTAGAAAATAGGTGTTATCCTCTTGTATGATATACTCAGAGGAGGTGTGAATGTGTCTTTGGTCCCTGCAGTGTTTAACCACAGATTTTTGTCACTGTGTCTGAATACCTGTCTTTCTTCTTAACTGTGTGTCTGTCCAGCTGGTCGATCTCAGTGAGGTTTTCTTATCTACGGAAACTGAATTCCTCAGATCAGCTCTCAGCCAACCAGCAGGCTCTGTTCAGGCCATCTGTGTCCCCAGTGGAGCGGTAAGAACAGAACCGTTTCCTACGAAAAGTAATCCATCAGAGGATACTGTATATATACCGTCAAGTATAATTTAAAAATAATGAAAACAAAGTAACAGGTTTGCTGATATCTATTTTGCCATCTTTACCTTTGTTGAGCCCTCCACAGCTGTCTTAAATTAGATTCTCTGTCTTGTGTTTGACTACAGAAACTGTTCAGTGGGAAAGATTTAGAGAATCTGAAACAAACAGCTAAGACTCAGTTTGGACAGGTAAGTTTGTCTTTCCTCTTTCTCTCTTTCCTTACTTTCACATCTTGAATTCTATTGTGTCGTTAAATCTTTGTGAAGTCACCCTTTTATGTTATGCCTGTTCCTCATTGTTTTGTACTAATACACAATATAGCAGCTCTTTTCAAGAAGACCTTGGGAAGCTTACAAAGTAAAAGCCCTTGAAAACTTGGCTTCAAATCATCAGTAGTTCTCTATAATATTAAATATTCATGACTAAATAAGTATCTGTTAAGTTACAAGGCATCTTTAGGTATCGTTTAGTAAGAATTTAACATCCTAAAAGACTATTTATCTGTTTCCTCAGGATTGTGTGGGTGCAGTTTGAGCAGATTTCACTGACAGAGACCAAACAACACGCCAGTGTTTCCAGATGCCAAAAACCAAATAATAGCACAAAGGCTCCAGAATGATCATATTTCAAGGGAAACTATCATACATTAAAATTCCAGACTACACAGCACCACAAATAGTGTTTTGAATGTATATAAATCACGGCGAAGGGTGTTGGA
Organism: Lutjanus campechanus; assembly: GCA_027495735.1. Lineage (NCBI taxonomy): Eukaryota > Metazoa > Chordata > Actinopteri > Lutjaniformes > Lutjanidae > Lutjanus > Lutjanus campechanus. Next base: position 13,243 of record JAJHUR010137203.1, on the reverse strand, counting down.
AGGTCTGTGCCGTGGTTCACAGTATATCCATAGGTGTAGAGGCCAAAGTCTTCCTCTTCTGTGCAGTGGTCATTGTTTACAATCAGATTAGCAAATTGAGACTTGAGAATGGAGTTTGGAGATGACGTCTACGACTGGATTGTTTCACAAGTAGCCCGTTTATGATCAGTTAGCCAGTTAATAAAAAGCTAAATTGCCATCTGAAGGTAGCTGATGGTTACAGAGATTGCATTTCAGCCAACGTGTTCTGCCTTGTTTGCTCTCCACATAGACTGGTTACTTATAGACGTACATAAATAGATGTTGCATTGACCACCTCAGCGTTTTGCTGTATTATGTTGACTTTGCTGATCCAGAAAAAAAACTCAGCTCCCCTATTAACATATATTTGTTCACAGGCCAGTCTTGACCTAACAAAAATGGTGTAGACATATGATCCAAATGCCAATCCAGCATCTACACGTCTTATGTTTCCTTTCATACAACCAATGCCTGCTTAAACATGATTGGTCAGTATTACTTGGACTACAAACAGAGAGCAGAATGCTTCTAATACCAAGATCTAGCCCATAGTATTGATATGCAGAATCTGTTTAGAGATTAGGTAAATATTTATTCCCATACCGGGAGTCGAACCCGGGCCGCCTGGGTGAAAACCAGGAATCCTAACCGCTAGACCATATGGGAATACATTGACTGACAGGACCTTGTCTTGAGAGTGTGTTGCAGCAGCCAGAACTCATCAGCTATTGTCTGGCAACGATCTTGCCTCTGAAAGCCTCTAGGGGAAATGTCTCTGGGCCATTTATTCATCAACAATCATGTATCAATCTGTGCATGAAGGTGATGTGCAAAATTACAACGATGCCTCTCTGACACATCTGAAGCAAAAACTTTAGAAACTTCCCCAAGGTTTACTGCAAGAGTGAATTTTACAGGTGAAGTATTATTGTGTCTACTCCCAGTGTAGTCTCAATGTCTTTTTCTTTCTGTGTATGTTTTGTCCCAAGGAGCTGAGTGTGGTGTTGGTCAAAGCAGACGGGACATTGAAGTCTCCCCTGAAGAAGCTGCTGTCTGTCTCAGCCACAGAGGAGCTGCTGCAGAGGACTGGAGCCGAACCAGGAGACCTGCTGCTGATGGCAGCTGGCTCCCTCCACACTGTGGTACGACATTCAATGACATCAAACTTAAAACCTTCATTTTTAAACCTGATTAAATTGTGGCTTAACTTTAAATTATGTTGGACCTAACTTTTAAACTTGTTCAAAATTTAAAAAGATTAAATTTAAACCTTAGTTTAGTTTTTACTCTAAAGATTTAATTTAATTATGTTGCACCAAAACTTTAAGCTCTGATTTATCACATGATCGAGTATTAACTTTAATCTTACACTTGTGGCAGTTTGACTTTTAAATGGCCGCCTTTTTGAGGTGGATTGAGTAAAATAATCAAGTTCCTCATCGAAAGTTAAGGGACAAACTGCGTCTCATCTTCTTTTCACTCCAGTTGATAATTTGGCTAAAAGGTTTTTTGCAACGCGTTACTAAGTAGAGTTTCCCTGCTGAGCAATCATGATATGCTAACATTTACCAATTTGTAAACGTTTTAGCTAGCTTGAAAATAATACAACTTTTTTTTGTTTTTCAGAAACTAGCAAACAGTGTAACATTTAAAACACTTTTTAGCTGGCTAGCAAATAATATAACTTATTTTTGAGGAAACTAGGAAATACTGCAACAAATGAAATAAAAAAAATGTATTAGCTAGCTCGAAAACAATGTAGCATTTTCTTCATTTTTTAGCTAGCTATCAAACAATACAATGGTTTCTTTTGACTTTTTTTGTAACTAGCAAACAGTGTAACATTTTTTTCAAACCTTTTTAGCCAGCTAGTAAACAATTACATAATAACTCAATGTTTTAACTTATTAGCTTGCTAGCAAACAATGTAACATTTTGTTAAGGAATACAGAGCAGCATAAAGTCTTATACTTACTAGGTCCCAACAGCACTAAAATTAAGCTTTTATTTATTTATTTTAATTTGTGTAAACAAGCATTTCCTTATTGATTAAAATTAATTTAATTTCAATATAAATCACTAAACTTGGATTTACTAATCCAAGATTAGTTTTTAATTGTGGAACAGAGCTCTGCTTAATCTTATTTCAATCTGGATTTACTCATTTTAAACCTAGTTTTGCTAAACTCTGATTAGAACTAATCTTATATTAAATTAATACTTGTTGGTGCAACCCAGTCTTAGATTAGGTTGGACTGATAAATGAGAAAGTTGTACAACACAGCAAGAAAAGATAAAAGAGCATGTAATGTGATGTTCGTTAATTCTTCTTCTTCTGCCTCTCCATCCTTCCCTCTCTCTCTTACCTCGCCCCTGCTCCGCTCTCAGCGCCCGTTGCTGGGTAATCTTCGCCTGCAGTCTGCAGAGCTCCTGGAGTCTCATGGCGTTCCAGTACGCGACCCTTCAGCCTTCCACTTCCTGTGGGTCGTGGACTTCCCTCTCTTCTTGCCTACAGAAAATGAGCCAGAGGAGCTGGAGTCAGCCCATCATCCATTCACCGCTCCACTGCCAGAGGACACACAGCTACTCTACACAGAGCCACACAAGGTGGCCATGTAGATTTGTCTTTTTAAAAAATAATTTTCTGGATATTTAGATATAATCATACATCATGTGGAATGCATCAAGCCTTATAGGCTATGTTCTGTTATTCTCAGGTCCGTGGTCAGCATTATGACCTGGTGCTGAATGGCAGTGAGATTGGAGGAGGCTCCATTCGTATCCACAAGGCCTCAGAACAGCTTCATGTCCTGAAAAATATCCTCAAGGTCAGTCATTGTGGTTCAGCCTGCTTTGGGTTGAATCTATAATCTATCATAAGTATTTCTGACGTGTGTGATGTGTGTGCTGCAGGAGGATCCCAGTCTTCTCTCTCACCTGCTGGAGGCTCTGGACTCAGGAGCACCACCACATGGAGGCATTGCTCTGGGTGAGTACTTTAGCAATCACCAAGCTAGCTGAGCACAGTGAGGAAACATAAAGGTCTGTTTTTACTCATTTGATTGTGGGCATTTCCAGGCCTGTGGTTAATTTGCTCTGTTCTGCGCTAGAATTGTTGCATTTGTGCACTGGTTCATTTGTGTTCACATGGCAATATTCAAGATATATATATGTCATGCACAAACAAGCTGTTCTCTCAGAGCAGTCAGAAATGTTCCCAGAAAGAATCGCCTCAAAACACTTCCTTTACTTTCTTTTTTTCATTATGGAATATTTTTCATTGTGTTTATGTTGATAATATACCAGAGTTCAATAAATGAACAAAATATTCGGTTACAGTCAGCATATAGACTGCAAATGTAAAGAAAACAATGTCCTGATGCATCTTATTAGAGGACGTACCACCTCAAGAGTTCACCGTGGAAGATGGGTTTTGATGAGTCCATGCCACCTTTTATTTCATGTCAAGTTTTATTTCATAATGTCACTTTTCATGACACCACCCTCTCACCTTTCATTTCAAGCTCAACTACCAAATTTAGCCAGTTAGCACCGACAGTGATCTAATGAAATCAACCAAATAGCTGATAAAGACAGCAGCTGTCTGGTCATTGCTGTGAATAAATACAGTACATGTGCACGTGTATTGTGTGTTGCAGCAATACTTACCGAAGTTAGCATGAAAACCAGCTAGCCTGCTAGTAATACTGTCTCCTAATATCACTCTGTAATTCAAGAGGTGATAATTCCATAGTATCGCTGAGCCTTCCTGAACTCGTCATGTCCTTGTTGTCTCCGGAGTCAAGCTGCTCAGCCTGGTTCTGTTTCCTACTCACCTAGCTTTGGTTCTGGTGCCCATTCCGGCCTCACCCCCCGGCAGCATTCCCCACTGGTTCCACCTCACGCGGGGCCTGAAAACCTCCTCCCCCCGGCAGTCCGAAGCTCCCGTGTTAGACGTGCAAACACCAATGTTCACCAGTTCTCTGAGCTCCCAGTTCCAGCTGACAGAGTCGACTAATAGGGTCACAACCAGCTGCACATTCAACTGAGCTAACTAGCTAACGGCAGCTACAGTTAGCAGCAGTTAGCGGTTACTCTGGTCCTTTTTGTTTGGAGTATGAATTTGACAAGTGGCCAAAATCTTGCAATTCTTACACATACTACTTTAAAATGGCAGTGGTGCAGAGAATAGGCAAACTGCAGTTGTTAGGTGAAAATGGTTATAAATGTATTAAATCATGTAATTATTCCTCCATGTTTTTCTAGGTTTGGACCGGTTGGTCTCCATCATGGTCGGGGCTCCCAGCATCCGTGACGTCATCGCCTTCCCTAAGTCGTTCCGGGGCCACGACCTCATGAGCTGCGCCCCTGATCTGGTATCTGAGGAGGAGCTGAAGTCGTACCACATCTCTGTCAACTGGCCCGCAGAGCGAGGAGGAGGAGGAGAAGAAGAGGGGAAGTGAGGGAGTAAAGGAAGAAGACATAAGAGTAAGAACTCTGTGAGCCACATGACAGAGGAGAGAGCGTGAGGACGAGGAGACAAGAGACGAGCAGACAATCAGCGGGCGGTGCAGAGTCTGAAGCCTGTGGAGATGTCTGCCAGCTGGCTGCAAGATATGAGGAGGAGGAGAGAAAATGAGGAGGAGGTGATGTTATGGCTGCATCTCAGTAATGTTACTTTGAAATGGAAGAGAAAATGGAACATGGAAACAGCCTACAGTGTAGAGATCTGAAACACTGACTGGTTCAACAGAGAAGAAAAACTCACAACCAAACCTCACTGATAAGAAACAACAATGGAGGTTTATAGATACTGAACCACTGATATGACGAGGGTTCCTCCCAGACCAATGCCTCATATTTTCTTTTTTAAAATAACAATGTTAAATGAATGATCAACAATTTCCTCAGTTCAAAATCAGAGGCATTTCAAAGACTTTTAGCTCCACTGACTCTTAAACAGCTGCTTATTTTGTACTGGTTTGTGTCACATAATGGGCTGAATGTTGTGTCTGAGTGTGTTACACCTTGATGAGAATAAATCTCTGGAGAAACACTCGAAAGCTGTAATTTGTTGGGAAGCAAAACATATTTAAGCATGCTGGAAGAAACGGTCACAAATACAAGCACTGGGAGCTCATGTCCAAGGCGTTTCTGAACATAACTTTTTATTTGATTTTGCGCTAAATACTATCTTTCTTTTTTTTTTTTTTGAAAGGATGGATCGCCTGAATAAAAGAAGAAGAAAAACATTTATACACATTCACATTCACTTCTTTTTGTCCAGTGACAGCAAAAATAAACTGCCTACCTCAGCTTTAAAAAAAAGCAACTACATGTCAGTTTGGTGTTCTAAACTTGTTTCTGCAGCCCAAATATTTTATATGCGGAATTTAAAAATCTATTTTGGAGAAAGTATCTTCAAATGGACTAGTTGCACAGCAGACATTTTGACATGTCATATCAGAAAACTCACAGGTGTATTAACGACTGCTGCACTCCACTTAGGGGAGGTCCTTCTATTGTGCATGTTGGTTCACTGACATTGTTACCAGTCCACCTGTTTTTCCTAGTCTGACAAGTCAAAATGCCTGCTGTGTAACCACGTCATAGACCCTTTTCACAGCAGCCATATTGATCTGAAACAGTAGGATAAACATAGGTGTTACTAATGATATTGATTAAGGCCCTGCTACACTAAATGTAACTGGACCTTAATTAATATCATTGGTAACACCTGTGTTTATCCTACTATTTCAGATCAATATGGCTGCTGGGAAAAAGGTCTGTTCCATTCATTTTAAAGTTGTTGTTTTTTGTTTTTTTTTCAGATATATAGATCCCCTATTATGTCAAAAGGGAAAAGTATCCTACCTAATCTAAGGTCACAAACATGTAAGTGCAAAAAAATAAGCAGCATCTGTTTGTATCTCTATGTAATAGCCTTGATCACCATCAACAATATATCACAAAATTAAACAAAAAACAGGACAACAGACAAACAGGACCAATTATAAACATGTAGTACAATGCAGCAATCAATAAAGGGATTTTAAAAATATGAGATTTTAAAATAACTTCTTTTTTTACAATCAATGTCAAAGTCAAAAAAATTTTTTTTTTTCCTATATGAACAGTTGAATCTGTCAGTGTTTTAAAGAGATATTTACACTGGCATACATAAAATAAATTAGAAATACTGTTTCATTACTGGAGCGTCAATATCATCTGAATTTTGAAATCTATGTATGTTTTTTTCTTATTGTCAACAACAAGATTACAACAGGTTGTTAAAGTATAGCACATATAAACAAATTATAAATGATGAATATATATGGAAAATATAATATGGACACAATAAAAGAAAAATATTAATAAGTAAAAAAATAATAATAATAATAATAAAAAATAGATAATTAAATGTGGAAAAGACAGGGGGAAAACAGTTCAGGGTTGTTGGAGACATGAAAACCATAGATATAAAATATAACAAGCCAAACCGGTAAGGCTTGTTTGAGCTGAACTGCACCTTGTCTGGAAAGTACAAAAGATGAGGCAGCAGCAGGAGGTGGTGAGGTGACATACCATCACTGATTACAAACATAACAACAAGTTGATAAAGTATAGCACATATGCATCAATTACAAATGATGAACATGTGTAAAACATAATATAGACACAAGAAATTGAATAATAAATAGAAAATTAATATAAATAAGTAAAATAAAAAAAAACAAAATAACTTAAAATATAAAATAGAAATAATTAAATGTGGGAAAGATGGGGAAAAAGTACAGGATTCTGCTCTAAAACAGAAGTGAGATTACAAGATGATGAAATGAAAAGTTCTGCTAGTTATTTATTTATTTATCTGTTTTTAATTTTATTGTTCAAACAGGGAATGTATAAAAATAACAATAGCAAATATCAAAGACATATTATCCTCCAGGATACAGTGAACAGAGCACAGGAGATACAAAACGCATAGACAAGACCAAAAAACCACACACACCACAACAAAAAAGGCACAAAATAAAATAAATTAAGCATAATAAAATTAAACTAAACATAAATTAAGCATCAGTAACCGTAAAATAAACAACAATAACAACAAAAAAAACAAAAAACAAAATAAGGCTTAATTAAGCAATTGAAAACATTCGTTCATTTCCAGTTAATCTACGCAGATCTTTGGCACATTTGGAAAGTATTAATTTAAGGGACTTAAAGTAAAGTTGTAAAGTTGAATTTCATTATAGTAGCCGATGCAGATGGGTGGGGTTTTAATAAATTAGCTCTGTAACCCGGAAGAGAAGCGACCACCGTGTGACCTCTGCTGCGTACGTAACGTCAGGAGGAAAAATGACTGAACAGAGATGTGATTGTTCCGTTTTGCCTTCGACACCAGCAGACGCTCCGCTCGCTTCAACGACTTAACAGCGAGAATAAGGACCGCAGTGAAGCCGTTTAACCGACGGAATGTCGGTGCGAGCAGAAACACGGTCGGTTATTCGTTAAATTTCATCAGACGACGTCGGAGGATGCTAAACGTCTTGCTAACTAGCGTTTGTCGAAATTAGCCAGTGTGTTGTTTCTTTGACAGCTTCGTTTGTCCTCTCAGCTGTTCGCTACATGACAGTGGACGGATTTATCAGAAAACTAAACGCTGTCAGCTGTGGAGCAGACAGTTAGCAGCTGTACGGGACCTTTCTGCGGTGACAGCCACGTCAGCTAACGCTTAGCTCGCATCTCTGTGGTCTGTTAAGTTAGGAGCACTTGTGTGCTCCTGGGTTTGGTTTGTGTTCTTATTATTTAACAGAAACTTAGAGGGAATCTTTCTGCGGCAATGGCACCGATGGGTATCCGGCTGTCACCGCTCGGTGTGGCGGTGTTCTGCCTGCTGGGAGTCGGTGTCATCTACCACCTGTATGCCGGGGTCATCTCCAGCCGCTGGGCTGCTTTCAGGTCAGACTCCTCTCTCATTACCATCCATGATATAACGTGACAGTATCTCAGTGTACGCATAGGTACTGTGTGTGCAGCAGCAGGGCTTAACTCGTACATTTAACACCATCAGCAGCTTATCTCAGTGTTTATTGACGCTGGATGGATGAAGTGTGAGCATAACAATACGTTTGATGCCCTCTAAAAACTCTTGTTTTGTTTTGTTTTTTGCTTGGGCGCGTATTGTCCATCCATCCATCCATTTATCCATGTTCTTCTGCTTTTCTTGGGCCGACTCACACCCTGTTTCTAAGGCTGAGCTCAGACACCCTATCGAGGAAACTCAGTTGGGCTGTTTGTATCAATGATCTCATTCTTTCTGTCACTACCCAAAGTTCATAACCAAAGGTGAGGTTTGGAATGTAGATCAACTAGTAAATCAAAAGCTCTGGGACAATGCCTGTAATACTGCAGATGTTGAGCTGACGCTCTATTTTATTTTCACTCATGAACAACATCCCGAGATACTTGAACTCCTTCACTTGGTGCAGTAGCTGACTCCATTGTCTATATCTTCTGCAAAAGGCAGAGACACAGTTCCCAAACTGGACCCTCTCCACTCCCCAGCTGAGTCTTGAGATCCTCTCCATTAATGTCACAAACAGGATAAGAGGCTAGGGACAGCCTCAGAGGAGTCCAAACTGCAATACAGTACTAATATATATATATATATATGTAGAGAGAGAGAGTCAGTTCACCTTAAAATCAAAAATGTAAATTTTCCCCCTGGCCTGTAGTGCTGTTTATCCATCTAGATTTGTTTGGTGTGAGTTGCAGAGTTTTGGATATCACCTGCAGAGATGTCTTCTCTCCAATTGTAATGGCAGTCAGTTTGTGGCGCTCAAAGCACCAAAACATACCTTTGAAAAAACAGTGTCTCTTTCCAAAAATCATGACCCAGTTACTCAAGATAATCTGCAGACCCTGTTGTGAGCAGTTTCATGTAGAAACTACTCTCTTTCTGCAGTAGAATGTACCAGAGCTACTTCAGAATCTACCAGAACTACTTTCTTTCTACTAGAAAGAAAACAGCAGGGCTGCAGGATATGTTAAAAAAGTCATATTGCAATTATTTTGACTGACATTGTGATTGTCATGTGTCCGTGAATGTTCTCATTCGTCCAGGTCATTGTAAGCCAAAGAAAGATTAAATCAAAAGCAACTGGACTTGTTCAAAAGTCTTTTCTGAAGACGTTTGGCCTCTTATCCAAGAAGCTTCATCAGTTCATGCCTGTCAGACTAGTCAGAGCTAGTCTAACTAAATGGTGGGAAATACCTGGGTTTCCCACCATTTAGTTAGACTAGCTCTGACTAGTTGTGATGTGATTAGTGGAACTGATATTTATTGAGGTCTCTGCCAAGCAAACACATTTTCTTTGATTTGGAGAACAAGATTTTTTAGGCCAGCTCCTCTATGCAGCACTGCAGTACCTCATTATAATGCTGTTTTCTCACACATTTTTCCTTTTTCAAAAAACTGCAGTTTGGTTCTGTTTCTGCATTTTGGATGCTGCACTTTGCCAGTTTGCAGTTGTTTTTTTGCAATAGCTCTACAAGCTAGATGGAAATAGCACTACAGGCCAGCTAAAGAGCTGACAGCTTGATGATTACAATGAATTTATGTAGGACAAAGAAAAACAGGCACCAGCAAAAAAAAAACTGCTAGTAGTAGTTTTCTTATTTTGCCCAGTGAATGTGTACTTTGTGAAAATAATCATATTTTGTGCCTGCATCTGCTAGTGGGCCATCACAATAAAAGAAAGCACAAGAATGTATTAATTCCACTACGGGAGAGACTGAATGTTCTCTGCAGTTTGTTGGGAAGAACAAAACGTGCGCATATGTCGGTCAAAATTAGTTGGAAAATATCAGATATCTGCAAAAATCTAATATACATCCCTAATATTTAACATAAATTATACAGTTTTAAACAAGTTGTGTCAAAAAAAGACCAAAGAATCAATACCTTTGAAAAGCTTAATTTGGACGTTCTTTAGGCTGACTTTGGCCTGTTGATATTATTCTGATAGTCTCAGCAAGTGTTGTCTGCTGTCATTATGGCTGAGGTTTGTCCCCATAGCCCAGGTTTATTCGATTATTTATTGAATGTTTGTGGTCATGTAGCTGCCTACTAGGACTGGGTATTGAACTGGGACAATACTTTAAACTACACACTGAAATGTGTCTGTTTCACTGAATATTTTAGGCTGTAAAACACCCTAAAGCTGCCATCAAACATCTGTTCAGACTTGTAATCCCTGTTATTTTTTTGGTCAGATAGGTCCTGATTTAAATCAAAATTTAAAATGAAATGATAAAGCATTACCATTAGCTGCATTTCAGTGAAATTTCAAAAAATATGGGGGTCACTGTCCAAAACCTGCTTTCTCATTCACCTCCCAAAACTGATTAGGTTGGATTTGAAGAGACAGATAGTCAGTTATGTTTGGAAGCTAACACATTCTTGTTTTGTACCTTCATGTCTGCAGACAGAGGAGAAAAGTGGACCTGAGGGACCTGCTGGCTGTCTCGGTGGAGGCTGCAGTGCTCGGTGGCAGAGAGGTAAAAAGCTTTCATAGTATAGACATTAAACTAGGAGGCATTATCAGCTCATTCATTTTAAATACTTTGTTGAGTCTGTTTGTTTTTCCTTATTTGATCAGGGTTTTATATTGGAGGTATTACATTTCCTGATAGTAGTCTTCTGTTTAAAAACACCTCGTGGCTCCAATTACAATCCTTTTCAGCATGTCAACTCTAACAGAATCACAGACGTTTTGGAGTTAACTGTATATTTTCATGAGGTTTCATATTTCATGTTTGGAATACTGTCTAATTGTTACAGTTTTCCAGACCAGATTAAGAATGCGTTTGTACACATTTTATCAGTTCATTATTGGATGATTAGCCTATAGGTGATGTCCTTAAACAAAGGGTCAGTTCACCCAAAGCCATGCACATTGTCTTGTTTTTTTCCCGATAATCTACTGGCCTCATTGTAAAAAAATCTGTCTTTGAATTTACATTCTGCTTAAAAGTGTAGTTCAGATTTTTTGAAGTGGGGTTGTATGAGTATCTAGCCATAGTCAGTGTATGACCTATAGTAGACGGCAGTCATCACACCGCCTGTTAGGAGAAGGAGCAGGAAGCTTATTAGGAAGGAAGCTAACAACGTATTTTAGCCACCTAAAAAGGTCAGTATCACTTTAAGTGTACACTATGTTTGCACTACATTTTCTATAACCTATGCTATGCATATGAGTTCCTGCCTTTGCAGCGCACTGTACTACACTGCAGATCAGCCATCTGATTGCCTTTTCTGACAGGAAAACACTGTTATATGAGCCAAATGTCGCTAATTCCAAAGCAACCATGCTAAAACTATCATTTTAGGTTGCAGAACACAGTAGTTGCTGGTCTGTCCCTGCACCAGTCGGCTAGTTTGTTTATGTTATTGTGTGCATTCGATGAATCCAAACTAGCCCTTTAAAACACCTAGTCTTTGTGTTATTTTGTGGCTTTGGCGTTTTAAAAGGTTAATTCAGATTTATCGAAGTCACACAGAAACACAAAGTAACAGACCGAGGCAGCAGTAGAGCAGAAACTCCTGTGTTCTTCAAGGTGAAATTACTATTTTTGCCAGATGAGTCTCGTGGCTGTGGAGGGAGTGATATTTGGTTTATATAACACTGGTCTCCCATCAGAAAAGGGCTGTCTGACAGCAGTACATTGCTTAGCATCCTACTGCCTTTCCAAGGTGCAACCACAATCTACGGTAGGTAATACATTGACTATGGATAAGTACCTCATACAATCACACTGAAAAAAATCTGTTGTGGAGATCACTAAATGAGAAGTTTCTCTAACCTGTGCCAGCAATCATTTTATAGTTTGTAAAGAAACCACAGGTGTACATTTGTGTACATCTTGAAGCCCTTAAACTATATGATCAGAGTGTTGGATGTGACTTTTTTCCTCCGCAGGTGAAGTCTGTGCGTGAAGAAAATAGTCTGAAGGAGAAGTCAAAGGGCAAGACGAGGGAGGGGGCCAGTGAGCCTCTCACTATGGGTGACCTGCAGTCTCACAGAAAGATGTTTAACCTCATAAAGAACACCTTCCCTGAACTCACGGTGAGCACAATCTCTTTTACTCTGCACAGACCATCATTGTTGCAGTGTTCTTAAGAATAAGGATGAAGGAACTCAAATGTGACCAGTTACAATAATCTAAGATAGAAAAATCACAAACTAGAAACTATCCTGAGTAAGCTGCAAGGCTAGAAACCTCTGGGTTTATTAGATGCCTTCACATACTGTTTGAAGGTTGAGATAAGCCTCAGGCACAGGCCTCATATTTATGTATGTGTTTGTTTGTTTTTAGGTCAACAGCGAGGAGCATGACAACGTGGTGGACAAGGTGACCTGGAGCCGGGACATTCCAGCTGACATTCTGGATAAGATCGACGGGGGAAAGGATGTTCCTGCTGAGAGCATCACTGTGTGGATCGACCCTCTAGACGCTACACAGGAATACACAGGTGTGCTGAAGTAATTCCAGATGACATATTGGACAATAAGCTATGCAGCTGAGCTGTGAGTAGTCAAACTGGAAAAAAAAGGGAAACCAAATGGTATACAAGCCAAATATTGTATATGAATATAACCAACCAAGCTCCCTGGGCAAAATCAGTCATTTTACCTCACAGAACACTTGAATTGCTGGTCTACTGCAGCCTCAAACTGTGAGTTTGTCTGTGTCAGGGCCTTTATACACGCAACACATGTTGCAACAGCTACATGAATAAACGGCATGAAATTGCAAATTTTTCGGATGCGAAATTTCAACACGCCTGACTATTCACATCAAGCAGGTCATCAAAAAAAGATGTAATCAACATCAAGTGGAGATGATCTGGAGCTATAAAAAGTATTTAAAAAAAAAAAAACGAAAGAGAAGAGAGTTTAATGAGTTTCACTGCTTTGTGCAGGTGCTGAAACTGTAACACAGCTTCTTCAGGATGTCAGAGAGCAGATTGATCCAAAGCATCAGCAGCTATCTGTAGATAAGACATTTTCATGATTTGCAAACAGTTCCAGCTGTGAGCAGTGCACATGTGGCTCATCGTAATCCATCAGGAAGGGGGGGGGTCGCCCGGTTGGACGATTAAACAAAGACGTTTCTGTTGACTGTTGAAGTTTGATAGACACACACCATCGTC
>JAJHUR010137202.1:0-31329 GCA_027495735.1 Lutjanus campechanus | reverse complement strand
TCCTCAAATGTTTTCTTTTGTCCTCAACCCAAAGATATTCAGTTTACCGGCAGAGATGAGTAATGAAACCTGAAAATATTCACATTTAAGGAGCTGAAATCAGAGAATTTAGACTTTTAGCTCAAAACCATTAAGCGAGGATCAAATTAGTTGCAGATTAATTTAACAGGCATTAATAATAGATTAATCATTGCAGCTCGAAGAGTTTTATGTTCATTGTTAGATTTATTATTTCGTCCTGCTGTTCCTTCCTTGTTGTGCACAGTTTACTGATTGATTGACTGATTGAAAGTCAAAGAATTTAAACCCAGTGAAGGATTTTTTTCACTAGAGGCCATAATAAAGAACTGACAGCTGTGTGTGCACTGTGCATGATAATATGTTGTTCTTTGATTTGAAATTGTAATCGCCATTTTTACTATAATGTAGTAAAAATGGCGAAAAAATGTAATCTGATTATGTATCTGTAATCAGATTACATTTTTTTCTGTTTTTCAGTTTTTTTCTGTTTTTGGGGCCTCAGCCACTTGGCCATCATTACACACTCACCCACCCTCTCCTTCCAAGCGTGTAGGAGAATCTGCAGCGGCTGAAAAACACAAAACGAGAACAGCCGTATCTGCCACTGCTTGGTTTGTCCATTCTGGGCTACTGTAGAAACATGGTGGCTTCCATGGAAGAGGACGTGCACCTTCTGTAAATATCAACACTTCATTCTTTGGTATGAAAAACACAGCTATTATTTTCAGGTGAATATTCTGCCATATTATTGCCAATAAATCTCCACAAATCTCAAACCTTTAGGGCCTTTATCATGTCAGATGCTTAGCTGTGAAGATTCCCATATTCCAAAACAAAGCTACAGTCGTGCCCCTGGGTCTTGCTTTGGATGGTATCCAGGCTGTTCTGCTGGTCTCACAACGCAGGTGGTCAGACCACCCCAACAGACACGTGCTCAGCTCCCCTCTTCCTCTTCCAATGCACCTGACTAAAGATTCATTATCTTTCCTGAGATTTCTGTCGCCTGCTCTCTCTCTCTAAGTTCTGTTTGTTGCAGCGTGTGGAGTCCCTTTTCTACTCCCTTTCTCTTTCATTTTTCATGATACAGAACATATTGATCTCCAGACTCTTGTGCACTAATTAAATAATAGTCTCTTCCAGAGAATGATTTCAAACTTGATAATTCAGCACACAAGTTGAGCTGCTGCAGCTCATAACTGGGGTGATCTGATCGCTACCAAACGTCAATGATCGTTGGAAGTCGATCTGGAGAAGAACATCTGCCAAATACCATAAACATACTTTGGTGCTCCTTCCGGTTTGTTTTAAGCTGGGATTTTAAGAATTAAACAACAAATGGCAGTAATTCAGCATTACAGGATGTTTCCTCTGCATTAAGGAGGTAACCAATACACCTAAATGTCCTTAATTTATGCAAATTAAAAGCATTTAGAGCCACATTAAATATATAACAAGACAAATGTCTTAGTGGGAGGTTTATGACAATGACTAAACTAAAAAAAATAAAAACAGCAGGCGGGTGTTTAGACCAACGTTCGTCTGGTGTGCAGAAAACAGACCGTGGAAAAGAAAGACGTTATATATTCATCACACAATGGGGAGAGCCACACCAGCAGTGAATACTAATAAGAATCACAACTTCCTGCGTATCACTTAAAAAAGTAATCGTCTTTGAGGAGAGAATGGATTTGAAGTAAGTAGGTCATTCGCTCTTAGCAGGATAACGATGCAGCCTGAATAATTATACACAGAGAAACGCAGCACTTAAGACTATTTACACCACTTTAGACACCAAAATGTTGACAGAGCAGATTAGTGCAAACGCTGCTTTTTTAGGTCATATATTATTCCAGACTGAGAATAAAACTGTCTAATTTGTAATGGATGAATGGATGCTTCTGAATTTAAAGTGCTAGTGCATTAAGAGAGGACAAAAGATACAACAGTGCATCAATTAAGGGATCAGTGTCAATGAATTTCTGCCAGACAGACTGAAACATAAAATTATAGGTTGTGGGGGTTCTTCACTGACATCATATGGTTTTTTTGCAGTGTGTTTTTGTTTTGTGTCTCTTTCCTCGCAGGTCCTGGTAGGCGGGGTTGATCAGTATAACTGGGAGCACCTGGCCAGAGTCCCGGCGGTTTTTAAAGACCCGGCTGTCCCAGTCAGCGGTCCTCGCTCCATCATTCTGGCACCACATTCTTGTTTGGTTGGCGTCGGTCGTGTTGCCAGTTCACTCGCCACTCAGAACACTCAGAAGTCTGCTGACACGCTGAGAACGCTGATTAACACACCTCATTATTTTATCATGTGTTTTTTTTGTTTGTTGGTGGTGCATTTTCCATAACAAATCCTTACACCTTATGGTGTCATGAAAAAAGAATAAATCTGTAAAAGAGCACAAAAATAAAAGAATTTTCACTTATTTTCACCTTTATTTGTTCATTTATTTTGTATATGTCAGTGTATTTTGTTATATTTTTTTGCATAGAAGTTACTCTTGTTTTCTGTATTCAAAACAAACTTTATTTATTTATTTTTTAATTTATGTTTATTTATTATTATCCCTTTTATTTTCCCTAATCCTTTTCCCTGTTGCCAAGAAATCAATGAGTAGTCAATTCCTGCACACATGAATCCTGTAGATGAAAACAAAAACAAAAGAAAAATGCAAAAGCAATTGAGAAAAGAATAAGAAACAATAAAGAGATAAAATAAGTAAATGTAAAATTGTAAAAAAGTTTCAATAATAGAAAATAAAAATATATTTAGATAATAAATATATACAGAAATATTTATACAGAATAAACAATTGTGAAAATAAATTAAAATGCTTTTATTCTTTTTTGTTATTTCCACATTTATTAAGTCTTTTATTTATTCTCCCACGTATTCCCACATTTATTTTCTTATTATTTTACAGATTAATTCATTTTCATGGCACTCCTATAACTCCATAACACCTTTCAGTTTAAAACCATGTATCATGTTATGGCACGCAAAGTGCATCATGATAAACTGGGGGCTCGTCTGGGCAACAACATACACGTCAACTACTGTAAAACAGTATTAAAAAAAACACATTTATGAACGAGACAAAAGATGAAGACTACAAGGAAATTTGAACAGTTTGTTTTTGCTGTGAACAAACCCAAAGAACTTAAACTTTAAATTGAATCTCTTTTCAGAAAAAGTTTTCCATAAAGCAGACAATCAAACTTCTCTGTGGTTGGTAGAAAATAAACAGCAGCCTGCTGATTAGTGCAGAGTAGTGCTGCAGGTGTACTTCATCACACTGTGGTTTGAATTTCCCAAAGGAGCTAAATGAAATCTACCTTTTCTCCACAACTCCCGGACATTTGATTTGGTTTTGATAACATACAAATACAACTTTGTTTTTTTTGTCTTTTTAAAAAAAATGCACATATTCACCATCGCAGTACACGTGCTGCATAACATCACCCTGAAAATGTAAATATCTAAGTTTTCTATCATAAGCTGTGGGGCTTCAAGTAAAGGCAGCGATTCTCAGTTTTTCCATCCACTTTAAATATATGTGACAACTTAAATTATTCATTTCACTCAAGCATGCAGATTTTAAATTAGTTTCTGTGCCACAAGTTCAACACTGTGAACAGTGAACACATATTTCACGCTGACATGTTGAATCTCTCACAGTGTCAAAAAATAGGTAAATAAGATTATGACGTCTGAGCTACAACCGGTTGTTTCGGGAATAAACTTGCTGCTTTTAACTAAGTGTGAGTTAATTATTTTGATCATGGGTCGTTTGAAATCAGCTGAGATTAGTCATAATCACAGAATATCTACTGTATCAAAAGCCTATTTTATATAATTTTCTAACATGTTTTTAACAGCTGTTTTTCTTACTTAATATATCATAAAATGCTGATGTTGTTTTTTTTTTTTACCTGAGAGTTCAGTTATGGTATATTTAAGTGGTTTAGAATATATTGTACACATGAATTATACATAAAGGGTTCATTATATTTATTGTACTTACAATTCTTTATTTTTCTTTTTGGTTTACCATTTGGTACTCACATGACCTGTCAAGTGACCTGTTTTGACAGGTGTGTGTTTCATGTTTGAAGAAGGGCTTGCACCCAAAAGGATGCCCGTCCAGCAAAATTTGGTTGAAAAGACACTGGAAAACAAACAAACAAGCAAAACGGCTTTGCCAGTCACTCTAAGAAACGTTTAATTTTGCTTGAAAGTGAAAAGTGAAAAGATAAATGTTTCATGTTGTTGAAGACAACTATTTAAGCACGTCCATTTATGTCCAGTTTTAGGTGAAAGTGAAAGGTGAAAAGACTTCTTTTTCATGTTGTTGACAAGACAATCGGCCCAGACAAACACAGCCCAATTTTCACCATCTATTTTTAGGGCAAAATTTAGACTCACTAAACATGGTACAATTATCAATGTCTGTTTATTTGGGTAATTTGGACCAAATTGGACTGACTAAACACAACACAATTTTCAATATGGACCAACCAACACTAAAATGAAGTAGGGTGCTTTGTGGGGGCACATTGTAGTATGCTAATAAATGGCCATGGGAGCATTATGTGGTGTGCAAACCACTTCTTTTTGACATGCACTTTTGTCCAGCACCTAGTATTTGTCACATTTTTGGACGTGTGCGCTGTTGTCAACTTTTCACATTGTTCAGTAGACGATCCAGCATCTGCTGCAAGGTGGCGCCTAAGTCAGCTCACATACTGTAAGAGGAGAGATGATCCTTCTGCTGTTTATGAAAATCTGTGTGATACTGCTGATTGTCTACAGACATGGTGTAAAATCTGTCACTTCCTGTGTTTTTAAACAGGTGTTCAGCGACACCATCCATGACAACCTGATCGACATGTCTCATCATGCAAGGAGGACGTCCGCAGTCACAAAACTCCACCAGACAGATGGATTTATTAAAAGTTGATTAATTATAAAACATAACGAGTACTGGCTTTAATTATGGTTTGTTTGGTTTTTAATTGTCGCTGCATTACAGACAAGACTTCTTGTCTTCTTCCTGTAATGACTTTGTAAACCAGATGCTAAAAGCCACACAATGTTTTGCAGCCTCCATTAAATAGAGTCTTGATTAAATGGAGGCTGCTGTAGTATGAAATTGTGATAACGCACTTTAATTTTCAAATCCAACTGTGGGAAACGTCTTGTGAAACTTGATGTTACCAACAGTAATTTCTTCTTGTCAAGCTTTTAAACATCTGCTTGCCACTATAATTCTAATAATTCCTACCAGCAGATACAAAGCTAAAGTCTCCACTGAAGTATTTCTTAGTATTTTGAAGTTCTTTTCCAGCAGCCCTTCATAAAATATTCTGGTTGTTCTATTTTTGGGCTTCTTGGTTTTAATTATTCAGTCAAGGTGTCACTCTGCACATCTGGAGGGCACCTAATAAAGCTCTGTGGATATTTTTTTGCCTCAAAATCTTTGTCCTTATGTGGCTGGTTTATGAGATGAGCAAAGCAGGTAACAGCCCTGGGGTCTCGAAACTTCAGGGGCCACAAAAGCTGTAGATTGATGTACATCAGCTGGCCTGTGCACATTTAAAGGATCAGATTCACAATTCTTTGCTAGCACTGAGATTGGTCCTTCTCCATTGGAAGACTCTGCAGTGCACGCAGTTGTAGAAGCCAGTGCTTGTGCATACACCCATGCATCATAGGTGCGCTCGGGTACTTAAACTAATAGCTTTACACCTCTTGGACCAAGCTTGCTTAGGGTAAATTACAACTTATATTTATTCTGATTGTTGGGCAGTGACCTCTAGTGGTTGTAGTAATCATGTAGGGAACAAAGGATCAAACAAACACAGGACTTATAACCAGTAGGCTGGGGTTTCTATGCTGTGTGAAACCAAAAGTCGACAATGACTTATTTTAAAATTTATGTTACTGAAGTCACAACGTAATGTTTTTCTTTATGTACCCAAACTGATCTTTTCCTAAAACTAACCATGAAGTTTTGTTGCGTAAACCTAACCAAACTGCAACCATTTCACAATCTTAACTGGTACTAACACTGAATTTCTATCTCCTGACTTAAAAACAAGACCTGGTCGCATCCTAATATACACAGCTGAACCGTATAGAGAATCCAGTACAACAGCGCTTTTAATTTGAGATTAAATTATTTGGAACAGATACAGGAAATGGCAGCATTCATGATCTGCACAGGAGACTTGTCCATGACTCATAGTAAAGCTTTGTTTATGTTTATGCTCGACTCAGTGTCTCCACCACAAGGCCAAACGTGACAGCATCGTGCCTCTTGAGTCAAGTGTTACTGCTTGAGGAAGTTGTTCATGACTGTTTACACCTATCAAAGATAGCATAAAAATAATGGCTGTTTACTGTTTAGTAGCTGGTGGCTGACCCAAAAAAAGGGCTACCTAACAGCGCTGACCTGTCAATCAAAGCAGGCACACCTTTAATTATGCATAACATTCAACCTTAACATAATTTAAATGGGTGAGTTATGTAAAAATCTACTCCTCGTATGTGAAAGTAGCCTCGCGTGGCCAGTCGAGAAACTGCAGTTTTCGGCAATTCCACATTGGCTCCATTTTTCAGCCCCAGATGTTGCTGCTTGTCGCCATTTTATTTTGAAAGAGCAACAGCCAACAGGGAAACTCCAACACTCGACTGACCAGTGGTGTAACTTCGTCACTCACAGAGTAAGTCATAGAGAGACTTTCTCATTTAAAACGGCAAAACCCTCCCCCCAAATACCAGGAAATAATAAATAACCTGCTCAACATGCAGTTAAGCCTATTATAGCCTGGAACTGCAACGATTAGTCGATTAATCAGTAAGTTGTTTTGATAAATTGATTAATCGTTTTAAGTTAATTTTTTAAAGCTGCTACAAGGAGTTTTTAACTGGTTATGAAACAGTCTCAATTTATCACTGATGCCTCTATGGGACCAACATAAGTTAACGAGATCATCTGGCTGTTTCTGTGTAGTTGTTGTTAACGCCTGTCAGCAGCACGGATTCTCTTTTAAATCTGCTGAAAGAAGCTTTTTTCTGATGATAATAGCGAGCAGTACTTCACCCAGTTTAAGAGATTTTTTATTTAGATAATTTAATTTTTGACATTATGGTGGGAAGACCACTGCTTTTGTCCACAGGGGACTCCAAAAACAACAAAATCTTGTTTTGTTTTGTTTTTGTTTTCCTCTATGACAGTAAACTGATTATCTTTTGGACTGTGGACTAAACAAGATATTTGATGGTGTTGCCTAGGGCTTTGGGTAACAGTGGTCAACATTTTTCACCATTTTCTTACATTTTATAGACCATCATATCAATAATATCAATAATAATGATCAAATATGAAAATAATTGCTAGTTGCAGCCATATTATTGGCATCAAATGAATATCATGATGAACTAAAAAAAAGCAGAATTAAAAGTACATTTCCTCTCCCACATTATGATCCCAATTTTTGTACAGTCCCTAATGTTTCATGTTTAATGTTTTGTGCACAAAGGGATTTTATCTTCAAAAAAAGTCGTGTTGTAGTAGTCCTATTATTTTAATTAACTGCAATTTATATAAACTGCAATATTTTTATGTATTTTTTTTTCTAGACTATAAAGGCTAGATAAAGGATGTATGATCTCTGTCTCCCCCTCTCTGCCTCTCTCTCTCTCCCTCTCTTCCCTTCTTTATACCTCAGCAGTTTAATCTGAAGGGGGACGTGGCTGCAGCTCAGTCTTTCCTCTGTGGACCCCTCCGTCCTCCAGTCTGTCTGTCTGTCTCCTTTGCTTCCCTCTGGAGCGACCAGAGGCGCCTCCAACAACTTTTGCATCCGCTCTTTCTGTTCGTTCGCCTCATTTGCGCTGCTTGTCTCCTCATTTCAACCATGAGCACACAGAGAGCGCGTTACAAGGAGCGGAGTGCGCACCAGCAGCCTCAAGGTGAGCTTTATTCCTATTGTAAATCATTTCAATTAAAGTTATGGGATCCTTATAGTGTAATATCCAGCATTTCATCGTTTTATTTTCATCAATGTTTGCTTTTTGAACCATTTACCAGAGCACTTAATCAATCTTAAACTCCTCTAAATAAAAATTTCAGTAATTTCAAACACTTTGCTTACATTTTCTGTTGCAGAAACCAATTAAAAGGCAGTTAAATGTCACGGTTAGCTCACTGTCAGGTTGTAATTCCCGACAGAAATATTAGAGGACCGTCATGTTGAACTGTTTTTAAGGTTAATTCCAACAATGCAGCTCATTCCGTATTAGTCACATAATATAACCTTGGATTTGCAGGCTGATGCATGAGCCATGTGGCGACATAATTAACCTTCCTGAAGAAGTCATTAGCATTTATTAGTGCAGCGCGTGTAATGCCAATTACCCTCAACATTCACCCAATTGATGAGAATAATTTGAAGCATATTAGTCTGGCAGCAAAAGCAATATTCTTCAACCCACCGGGGGATTCTGCCATTTCACTGCGGGACTAATTTGTTTCTTTTCATTCACTAAATTGTTTCTTCAGCAGAAAATGTCTTTTGTCATATGAGGTCTGTAGCAAAAAAAAAAGAAGAAAAAAGAAAAAGTTAAATGAATGCAATTTAGAGGAAAATCAGGTGCAATTTCTTTATTGCAGCATGTTTATTCTCCTCATGTGCAGAGAGGTCAGCAGAACTGCTTCTTCAGTTTCTATTTACTCAAAATAAAAGAAAAGCTAAAGTGTCATAATAAGCATCATTTAAGTTTTTTTTTCTTAACAAAAGTGTAATTAAATCAATCTGACCCAACCCCCTAAATAAACACATTCAAAGTGTATTTTAATTAATGAGTTAATGCATTTCTGCACCTGATCATTCTGACATTATCAGGTTAATATGTTTATTAAAACATGTGAAGCTCCTGCATCACCTGCTGGTGCTTTTCCCCCTCAGAAATAAAGCAGCTGTAGAGCCAGACTGATGTATCAGTCGGCTGATATTATCACCCAATACTGGCTGATCACAGCCTGATATGCACTGACATGAAAACTTATTTTATCACAGAACATAATGCAGATTGGTCAAATTAATTTTTTTAAAGCTTTAGTTTTGTCACTTATGTATATTTCTTAATTCAAGGTTAAGATATATATGTATATTTTGTTCTATTTGTGTTTTATTATTCATAGTTATTTATAATAACTGAAAATACCAGTGAAACTGTTTTAGTGGCACGATTTCATATCAAAATATCGGCCAATACATCAATATTGGCATTTTTTGCTTCCTAGTATCGGTATTGGCAGGGGCCCCAAATATCCAGCATCCACTGGGCTTTAAGCAGTTGTTGTGTTAGACTTTAGGATGCCACATTTCACCTGTTTGTTTCTCTATGTACTGAAACAATCAGTCAATTAATCAATTAGTAGATGGACAGAAGATTAATGGGCAACTATTTTGATAAATTAATTGTTTCAGTGATTTTTCAAGGAAAAGGGCCAAAACTTTCTCTTATACCAACTGAAAATTTGTCGATTGTCCTTCTCTTATATTACTGTGAACTTCATATCTTCAGGTTTTTGATGCCTGGATAAAATAATGAAAAAATAAAATAATGAAAATAATTGTTAGTTGCAGCCCTGGTTTTATTCAAAATATCCTCAATTTAATCAGTGGAAAATATTTAAATCTTTTATAAGGCGCTGATTCTCAGACTTTTTCCCATGACACGCCCCTTTGAAATATTTTTCAGCCAAGTACCCTCTGACCAGCAAAAAATATTTTTGGTAGGAAAAAACCCAAACTATATAAGCAGGTACAACACAGCACTGCTCTACAGTGTCAGCTCAGTGAGGTAAATCTCATCACTGATGGTATTTTGTTGGCTCTGTTTCTGCTTTGTTTTTCACTTCTTTAGTTTTCTTGATTTTAATCTGTCAGTCAATATCAATGCTGGCTGTCTGCTCACATTGTTACTTTCTCATTATGTGAGGCTTTAAAGCTGCTGACAGTTTTTTGGCAAAACGAAAACAAAAAATGCATTGAAAAGGAATATTACATTTTTTTTATTGAACTTTAGTTATAGTATAATTATTTTAGTAATTATGCACAACTGCTTTTTAACATTTTTTAAAAAATCTCATGAACCCCCTGCAGTACTCCAAAGTACCTCTAGGGGCACTATGCACATTTGAGAAACAGTAATTAGTTACATTTACAAGTTACTTCTCTGAAAAGGTAATTGATTTTTTTTAACCAGTCACGGCATTATGATTGTTTTAATTCTCTTTCTAATGCACAGATAACTGTTATTTACGTTTAATTATATTATTTCAGTCTAGCTACATTGTTTAAGTGACAACTGTCAATGTTTGTTATTGTACCTATTATCATCGAGAGAAGTTTTTAGACTCCTGACCACCAGAGGGCAGCGATGACTTGCGTCTATCTGTTAGCTGCACTTTTGTTGCCTGTGGTGCAGACATAAGATTTAGTAGAAGAGGACCCACAGGAATCTGGAACTGTTAATCAAGTGTTGCAACAATAGTTAATAAATAATTATACAGTGAACAATTCGTATTATATTACAATGAAAAACAAACGTATGGTCATAACAAGGTCATAAATTGCTGAATATGCTGCATTTGTCTGCTGCATCTTTAGTAACTGTAATTGTGTTATTAATTTGAGAAAAGTAGTTAGTTACATGTCCGGTTATTAATCAATAGTCGTGTTATTACAGTTCTCCCGATGCTGGTTTTAAAGTATTATTTCTGTGAATACATGAACCACCGAGTTTAAACTGAAAAGTGTGATTGATGAACCATGAGGGAGAAACGTTAACCTGGAGTTTGACCCCAAAATGAATCACCATGGAGCACTTTTTGCTTCATCTTTCTATTTTTCTTTTCATAGCTGGCCACCGGGGTTGATGAAACACAGAAATCAGCACAGGATGTGTTGGCGTCTCTAGTTTTTCTCTCTGAAATGGAGATCTTATTGCAGGGCTCCCCTTCAAATGCGTCTAAACTGTTCCACAATACCAGCATGCCACTGAACACCACTGGGAATTACACCAACGACCAATTCACTGACGTCAACCTCTTTGAAATCCTGGGTCCACAACGATCTCCCTTCTTCCTCCCTGTGACCACCGTTTACCTTCTCATCTTCCTCACTGGCTTATCTGGAAATGTGCTCACATGTGCGGTGATAGCGAGGCACAAGAAGATGCGTAACCCCACTAACCTCTACCTGGTGAGCCTGGCTGTGTCGGACCTCCTGGTGCTTCTGTTCGGGATGCCCCTGGAAATCTACGACCTGTGGCAGAACTACCCCTTCCCGTTCGGCGAGGGCGGCTGCTACTTCAAGACCTTCCTCTTCGAGACGGTCTGCTTCGCCTCCATCCTCAACGTCACAGCTCTGAGCGTGGAAAGGTACATAGCCGTGCTGCACCCGCTCAAAACGCGGTACCTGGCGACCAACCGGCACGCCAAACGGGTCATCACCATCGTGTGGCTGGTGTCGATGACCTGCGCCATCCCCAACACCTCCCTGCACGGCATCTTCTACCTTCCAGAGAGGATGGAGGAGTCAGCCATATGCACTGTGCTGAAGCCCCTGTGGATCTATAACATGGTCATGCAGATCACCACCGTTTGCTTCGATTTTGTGCCCATGATCGTGATCAGCGTGCTTTACCTGGTGATGGGGCTTCATCTGGGCAGAGAACGGCAGCAGCACAGCGTGAGTCTGGGAAGCAACTGTGGCAGCAACACCCGGAGGAGGATCACGGTGAACGGGCGCAGGAGGCAGGTCAACAAGATGCTCTGTGAGTTTTCTTCTTTATCTTTACATCTCTTCAGAAAACATGCATTACTGTGTAAGCAGATCCGCTCTAATCTGCACCATCAATGCCAAGACATGTTCCCAGAGACAGAACGCAAGGAAAACACAGAGCAGGAGGGATTGAAGTTCTCTGTTTGGATCATTTGTATTCTGGAGGGAGGGTTTTTGTAACACATCTTCTAAGCTTTGCGGCTTGTTGTGATTTCTCTTACAGTATTAGCATAGTTCTTAGATAATTCATCTGTTTTGTTCTGTCTTATCAGTCTATGCTGTATGAGGAGTTTCATTCAAGTTTGAGTCATCACTCCATCATCAAATTCTTCTTTCTCACACCCGTCAGTGTCTCATGCAGATGCACAAGTTACCTTTTAGTCTGTAGGCCCTTTTAACACGATTATTGTTGTGAAACAGTCACATTTTAATTAGGTTTACTCACCAAAACATTTGTGCATCCAAAAATGAGTACTGCTGTCCAAATAGCAAGTTGGAGCCATAGATTATTTAATACAGTCTACAGGAGGATTGCAAAACTAAAGTAGGGAATCTGGGGGTCGGCCGCAGAAAAAGTTTAATAGATTTCATTTTCTGCGCTCTAGTGACTTTTTCTTTTTTCTTTTTACAAGGCAAGGCAAGGCAAGGCAATTTTATTTGTATAGCACCATTCATACACAAGGCAATTCAAGGTACTTTACAAGAACTTAGAAATATATTAAAATAAAACCTAAAAACAAAGGCTAAGAGCAAGACAATATATAGTTAAAAACATTACAGAAATGCATTTAGAAAGCAAATATAAAGCAACAGATGACAGATATAAAAACAAAAGCTACAGATTATTCTAACAATAAGTCACATATCTACTTCTACAAACAGATGCCTGCAGATGTATTTCTAAGGGTGTGTTAATCAGGCTGCTCTCTGCCGCTTTCCATTGACTCTTTCCATAACAAACGGGAATTGTGATTATGAAAAGGGAAAAAATGTTTGGGAAAAGGTGTGAACTCACACTCTGGAGTGTGAGTTCAGTGACTGCCTGCCAGACTCCACTAATATTTTGTAATTTTAACAGATATAATCTACTCCTTCTAAAAGACAATTAATGATTTCTTATGTTTCTAATGTTGACTTTATATGTCTTATAGCTTATATGTCACCTGACTTCCTCCTTTGCTCCTATCATAATTCACCCTGCATGAAGCCCCGCCCTCCTTAGTTACTGTTGCTACATCTGTCAAGCTTTACATTCTCGCACTGCACATATGCGGTTTACAGTGACAATGGTGGCACAGACTGATGGCCAAAAACGTTTTGTGTGACATGAGCTAGCCCGACTTAGACCTAAGTGAAAGAGCCAGCAAGAGATGCATCGTCGTGAACCCACTTTGACTCTGCACCGGCCCACATCCTCCTTCTCAAACCCCTCACATAACAAATCACAGTTTAACTCCTGGGAATAAGCTATACATTTGATAAATGCAATGGTACAGTACAAGTTTGTCTGGAGGTAACATTCCTGCAGAGGTAGTAAGCTAACGTTTGTTAGTTGGACATGCTAACATTTGCAGCTTACATTAGAGCAGATAAAGACAAAGTTTAATCCATTCCTCACACGTGTGCTCTTGTGTTTTACGCTATTGAAAGACTACAAAAAACACCATCAAAACTCATGAAACTCTGACTATTGCTCTTGTCAGAGCCCCGTGCACACCGGTTTGACGTGAAGAAAAATGCCAAGCTTGACAGGCCTGTAGTGCCTAGTTACAGTTGCTAAGCTATGATTGGACAGTTGCTGTTTGCAGGAGGGGCTTAGGGAAGGGTCAGTTTCTTCTAACGATCAGAGGTGGGTTAAAATAAGTACATTATGTCACGTAAGTCATGTGATCTCAGGCACATGAAGCATGTAACATTACGTAACTTAAAGTCGTAGCTCGCGTTGCATTTGGTTTCAACCCAGGACATGAAGTTCAGTCTCCTGGATGAACCTCCACACATGGACATTCTGTCACCTGACGCAGATGGGTTTACACTGAAGTTACCTGGAAGCCAGGTGTGTTTCATACAGATGCCCAAGGTTACTGGTGGGCTGGAAACATTCATCATGAAAAATTCTTTCACCACATAAATAAAATAAGTTGAATTCCTGCAGCAGGAGTCATTTTAAAGTCCCTGAACACCTGATTCATCTGAATTAGTTTCTTTGTGTAAATGATGGAATTCCACAAAAACTTAATATTATGTGCCAAGGTTGAAGCATCGCTGGTATTTTCACAGGAAATGTCAAGTTTTTTTTTTAAAGCCATCGTCAGAATTTAACAATATAAAAATCAGACTGTGATGACACCTTTTACTTTACGGTGCCAGTCAAAATAAGGAGTGTCACAAAATATCGATACACAATTGTGATATTATGTTTTGTGATGTTGTATCGATTCTCAAAAACTCTGTATCAGCGATATTGTGATACCTGCAGAGATTCATGGCAGTGGTTCTCTTTGTGTTGTGTTTAAATGCCCGACCACGAGATGGCAGTGTTGTCACCTTCACTGCTCCGATTGCAGGCAAAAATAAACTCTTTTAAATGTTCTTTATATGACAGTTTTCTGAGAATGGACCAATTGCACAGAAGACATTTCGACTCGTCAGACTAGGAAAATAAAGGTGGACTTAATAACAGTCATTATGACTCAGTTCCATTAAGAGTCCCACTAACAGTGCCAGTGAACCAGCATGCACAGCAGAGGTGGAATACAACACTCATCAGCACACCAGAGAGTTTTCTAGTATGACATGTCAAAATGTCTGCTGTACAACTGGTCCTTTAGATTAAAAGAAACGCCATTTTATCACCTTGCTTACAGCATTGCAATATATAGAATCTTAACCCCTGTATTGTGATACATATCATATTGCCAGATTCTTGCTAACAAACAGCCCTGTTCAAAACACACTCAGTCTTGATGCTGCTAATTTTGAGTGTTAAGTACCACCAATTTGTAACTAAGGATAAATATTTGATCAAATATTGGATGAGTTGTCCCTTAACACTTCCTCTAGTGCCACCACGAGATCTAAATTTTAATTACAATATTTATAATTAAAATTATTTCCAAATATTTGCTGTATAATGAAAAATCGCTGTAAAACGCTCAGCTTCTCTTTGGGTTAGTGCTAATCAGTAAGCATTAGCATGCTAACAGGCTAAATTATGATGGTAAACCCGCTCATCATCGGCATTTTTTGATTCTTGTATTGTCTTACCTGTTATGTTGCTCATTAAAGGAGAAATCTGTAATCTATTTACTGTAATAAATCATAAAATGACCACGGTATGTCATCAGAGACTAAGGAAACATGCTAAACTCAAATTCCTGCTACTCTGGCAACAACACTTCTGCCGGGATCTTTGAAGTTTTTATTCTATCCTGTAACTTGTGTTATTGTTTTCCCATTTCACGTTTATTAGAGTTCAAAATAACGCTGAAATGTCTGTTTATGAGTTGCAAGAAGTCATTATCAACATTTTAGACAGAGCAGATGTTTATAGGGTTTAAATTGAGCAATGTGTTAATGGAGTCTGGCAGGCAGTCACTGAAATATAACTTCAGAGTGCTTATTTCCAGAGCAGTTGTTCTCGGGATAACAGGCCCAACATCGGCTTGTGCTCCTGCAGTGTTCTTGCAGCCTGCCTGAGCTTCCTCAAGTCTGAGGAGGAGGGAGGAAACAACTTGCTTCAACCACAGATGGTTTATTAAATTAGGATTTCAACCTATTTAATATACTGTCTGTGGCTCCAACTTGCTCTTTGGACCACTGTACTCATTTTTTGTTTCATTTAGTGTAGCAGAGCCTTTCCACTGAGCCAAAATGCTCAACAAAAGCCTCCTGATTCTGTTTGACCTGAATGAACCTTAATTACCATCATTGCTAACACCTGTGTTTACCTGACTATTTCATGTCAAAACGGCTGCTGTGAAAAGGGTCTTAAATTGGGTGCTTTATTTTGGTAAGCTTTTCAGAACAAAATTATCTATTAGTGCTGAAGCTGTTATCAGCATGCAGCATTTTGTCTCCATTTTTTCTGTCAGTTTTCTCTCCTTAAATGTCACTGACCTGTGAGTTGTGCATCAGTCGGTACAAACTCATGCTGTGCAGTTTTCTTCAAACCCATACGATTGTATTGAAGTTCTGGTGGAGATGACAAAGTTTCCAAAAATAGCCTCCGAGTCAGGCAGAATTTTGCAGAAATGTGAATGAAGTGATGCACAAATCATTTGGAATATTTCCATGTGATTTAATTATGCAGCTATTGCATCAAATTGAGTATTTCTGAGTGTAAACATCATACCGTGGCTACACCAGCTGGAACAAGATGATACAGAATACAAATGTGATTCTGTCAGCGTGGAATTGGATGTTTTTTCGACCATTAAACCGTACTTAAAGAGAAAAACTGAACTGTCCGATATGGGGTAAACAGCCGAATCTCGTAACAACAACTGTTGTCTGGAAAAGAGAGAAACTGAAAATGTTTGCAACTCTCACATTTATAAATATCTGTCACTGTTTGGAGTCCCGCCGGGCTTTCAACAAAGCAGCGTGCGTCAGTTAGCTTGATGCCATATGTTCACCACTGTAAACAGCCAAACAGCCTGCGTCTGCTGCACCTCCTTCGCTGACACGACCACAGAGCGTCTTTCATGGGTTATTAGGACGGGGATGTAAGAGTGATGTTGAGCAACCTCTGCTGCTCATCATGAGGGAAATTAACATCGGATACATAAGTTTTTAAGACTTTGTACACCGTGTTTATCAGGCCACTTTGTGTCCAGTTTTGTGTTTTAGGCCAAAAAAGACATTTTACTCCTTAAATTAATTTTGAGGGCAAAAACTGTCTTACAATTTTTGAATTGTGGCTGTTAAAGTGACAGTGGCCGCTGTGGCAATTACAATTATACAATTATTCTCTTCAATCAGATACTTCAAAGATGTCTCCATTAAGCAACCAGGCTGAGAGTGAGTTGAATGTAGTGAAAAAAGGGCTGCAACTAATGATTATTTTAATTATTTAATAATCTCCTAGATTTCCTAGTTTTCCAGATTAAGTGATGAGCAATTTTGTCACAAAGTAATGAAGAATGTTGTAACTCCCCACAGCCCAAGAGGATGTGCTCAAATTGCTTGTTTTATTTGGGTCACACACACACAAAGATAATCATTTTACTGTCAAATATGACACGTGACTGCCCGTTGTTTTGACGGCCCATTATTCCAAAACCACGATAATCTGAAAATTTTCCCACTGGACCGAAAAACCATTTGTCTGACAGCCAAACTTTAAAAGGTTCACTGCTCCAAGGGCCTATTGTTTCAAAAATACACACCTTAAGTCTCCCCGGAGTGTTTTTGTCCCATTAATATCTTCGTGTATCTCAATGTGCAACTGTCAGGTGACTTTCATTGTCATAGTTGGGTGATCATCATCGTCATGGTAACTATAATAAACATATGTTTGACATTGAAAACATTTTGGATAGGTTTTACTAACAAAACTACCAGGTTAGGTTTAGGAAAAGATCATGAAGGTTAAAATTTGTATGTTAGTTATGTCAGTTATGTATGTAACTTAAGGAGCAGTGAGCCTTCTGGAGTTTATTTTGGGATAACAGTCTTCAGACAAACGGGCTTTTGGTCCACTGGAGCACTATTTGGATTTCAGAACAATGGGATGGCACCATATGAGAAAGCACAGCATCAAATACTCACATTGGACCAACTGGAAGCAGAAAATGTTTTTGATTTTTGCTTTAAAAATGACTAAAATTATGAATTGATTATCAAAATAGCTATCACCAAGTAACCAATCAATTTATTGAGTTACATTTACAGCTCAGCTGTCTCAATACTGTCAGTTACACAGTAATATCTATTCAGTGTTTTCTAATGTTAAGAAATATTGGGCATCATAAGATACTGATCAGACCAGTCCAGTCCGGTCTGCAGTATCAAAAACCCTTCAAGGGATTCCAAACTTTTTCATGTCAAGGATTTCCACAATAGATACGCATCTCAAGTCAAAAACAGGCGACCCTGTCTTTTCCTCTGTTGTTCCAACTTTCAAAAAAACAACAAAAAAAACCTCCTTTTGCTGGAGCTGGGGACCCCTGACGACCCACTCAAAGACCCCTGTTGGTCCCCGGACCAAAGTCCTTTTTAGTTCTTCTTTTAAAGCTGCGGGGAGAAACTAACAAGAACAGGATGTTGTAATAAATCAGGGCTCTGGATCCCCACGTGTCCTTTGCCATTTCCATCAAATACACATGAAAACAAGAAACAAAAAAGAAAAGTGTTTAAAGACCCCCTCCAGTGAAAATCAAATTGTTGTTTTTTTTTAATCTTGACATGTGGTGTTTTTCATGTGTTATAAGTCATATCAGGGGCGAAATAAGAAGTAAACAATGTCTGAGCATTTCTTGCTTTGAAACTGCAGTGAGCGAGGGAAGTCTAAAAAAACAGATTCAGTCAGGTGGGGTATATGATGACATAAACCTAAGGAGGTGGCATTTTACATATCATTAGCGACGATGCCCAGCCCACAGGAGAAGCCAGGTACAGCTGCTGGAGGTGTAGGGGTGGGGGTGGGGGCTGTGTGCAGAGGGTGGGGACTATTTGCATATTCATGATTCCTTGAAGTTATATGTACGCCATTTTAACAAGTTATTTGCAGAGCATTTTATATTGATTACAACATGACTGGAGATGGACTGTAACCTTCCCCACAACAACACACTTAATAAAACAGCCTCTCTCTCTCCTCTCTGGCCTCGTCCTCTAGCGATCGTGGTCGCTGTGTTTGGAGTCTGCTGGGCGCCCTTCCACATCGAGCGGCTCCTGTGGAGTTCCATCAGCCAGTGGACCGATTTGATGCACAACATTTATCAGTATGTCCACATCCTGTCAGGCGTCCTCTTCTACCTCAGCTCAGCGGTCAACCCGGTCATCTACAGTCTGCTCTCCACACGCTTCAGGGAGTGTTTCCGAGAACTCGTGTGCTCCCAGGCGGAGGACAACAGCTCTGTCAGAGACTCGCCGCCGTTCCCCAAGATTTTACTGGACCCCTCTGTGTCGAGCTCCAGAGCTCAGGCTGAGGGTAAGGACTCCAACGCTTTCATCCCTCTGCTGTCTCCGAACATGACGCTGAGCATGGACACTGCCATCCTCACATGTGCATGTAAAGAGACGACCTGCAAGACCTCTGTGTTCTAACTGAGATTTCATTTGAATAAGCTAACCAGCAGAAACTGTTTTAAAGGAATAGTTTGACATTTTTGGAAATAAACTTGCATGCTGTCTTGCTGTGAGATAGATGGCAAGATTGACTCTCATATCTGTTAAATATGAAGTGACCGCCAGGAGATGGTCAGCTTAGCTTATCGTAAAGACTGGACAGAGGGGGGAAAAACCTAGCCTAGCTCTATTGAAAGGTCATAAAAGCGTACATACCAGCACCTTTAAAGGGACAGTTCACTCCTGAATCAAAAAGACATATCGGCTGTAAAGATTTCTGCCTTGGCGCTCAGTTTGTGGTGCTCAAAGTACAAAAAAAAATACACTTGAATTTTTCAATACGAGCATCTCTTTCCAGAAATCATGACCTGGTTACTCATCATAATCCACAGACCTTGTTGCGAGCAATTTCATGTTTTTTTTTCTACAGTAAAAAGTAGTTCCTACATGAAACCCTTCATAACAAGGTCTGTGGATTATCTCGAGTAACTGAGTCATGATTTCCAGAAAGACACATGACTGTTGAGTTTTTCAGTTTTTTTTACTTTTTGTGTGTGCTTTGAGCTCCACAAGCCGAGTACCATTCATGTACATTATATTTGAGAGAAGGCAGACATCTCTACAGTCTAGATGGATACAAGGCACTGCAGGTTGGAGGTAAAATATGTATTTTTGATTTTGGAGTGAGCTGCCTCTTTAAATCTCACTCAGGGTGCTTTCACACCTGTTTTTCTCACATTTGATCCTGTTTTGTTTTCACATTGCAGTTATGCAAGCACACAAAACGACTCTACATGGCATACATATCTCGTCGTTATCACCTACATATCAGACCGGCAAAATGTCATCGAGCTCCAGCCACCAAGGCTGCGCCCTGTCTGGGGGAAAGATCATGGTTTTATATAATGAAAGAGGTAAGAAAATGCCAAAAAAACTGCTGTGTAGAAGGTTGAAAAACAAATAAACATACGAATTCATCACAATCTCTGGTTCTCTTTCCCTCCTGGTCAGGAGAGGATCCCAAAAGGAGAGTGGTGAGAATGTATGAGCCTCCAGAAAGTCACTGGTCACTGTTGAACATGACAGCTGACTGATACAACTTCATTTATTAAAGATACTGTTAACCTCCAAATCAAAAATGCATATTTATCTATCAAGTTCTTTTGGTGCGACTTGCAGATTTTTGCAGATATCAGCCATAGAGATGTTTGCCTTCTCTCAATATAATGACACAAAATGGCACTCGACCTGCAATGCTCACACACATTTGAAAACTTCAACACCAAAATCATGACCAGGTTAGGAACCACTTTCCTTCTGCAGCAGAATCTATCAGAAGTAGTTTCTTTTCTACTAGAAAATGAGTAGTTCCTACATGAAATTGCTCACTATAAGGTCTGTGGATTATCCTGACTAACCGGGTCATAATTTTCAGAAAGAGACACTGGTTTTGATTTTCTCAAATGTATTTTTTGTCACTTTGAGCACCACAACCCGAATGCCATCTAGTCCCGTCATATTGGAGAGAAGGCAGACATCTCTACAGCCGATATCTCCAAAACTCTGCAACTCACACCGAAAAAAATCTAGATGGATAAATAACACTATGGGCCAGGAGAAAATTCAGATTCAGACTAGGTCACAAAATAATTATTAGACATGTCTATAAAACAAAGTTTTGTTAACTCGACATGAATCCATACAAACTTGTCAAAACTGTCGTTCAAAAACACAAAAAATTGCATTTGTGTCTATGGTGTCTCTAAGTTTTCTATCCTCCAGTGGCGAAGTTCCCATATTTGCCAGCCTGATGAATGAAACTACCTGTACTGGCAGCTGATTGGTTTGTAGACGGATCTGCGTTTGACACTGGCGTGTTTTCATACTGCGATCCAAGTCGGCAGCCGATACATCTGAATGTGTCCCAGTTCGGGGTGTAAATCACAATCAGTGATACAATATTATATCAACTGGACAACGATACGATATTTGCTGATATCACAAAGTTTGGCACAACAGAATTTCTACTTGATTTGATTCAGGGGCCTACAATGAGCCTATCATATCAGGAGCCTATGAGCAGCCAGTAACAGATGTAAATGGCAAAAGTCAGGGACAAGAGGGAGGAGAGTGTGAGACAGACAGTTTCCCGCAGAGCAGCAGGGCTGTTCATGTGAAATAGACGATCGTCCCTCACGCTCTCGCTGCCTGCCTTCACACAAGGCGAACAATAAAATTAATTAGGCTTTTTTGTGACTCACATGATCCCTGCTGTGACATTTTAACGACAGAGTTTGTTGTTGTGGTTCAGATTAACTTTCACTCAGCCCCACCAACACAGCACGGCCACACCGCAAGTTATAATCTATACCTGTAACTCTTAACTTTCTTTATGAATGACAGACTAGGAGCTAATAGTGTTACCATACAGTGATATAACTATGTAAAAAAAACTCATTTTTTGTCACAGACTCTCTATTAGCCAGCAGCAACACACTATCCAGCTGAGCTCACATTGGCAGCACAACTCAGGACAAACTTAATAAAAAACTGAAATGGACATAGTAAAAGATAAAAGGAAACAGTGGTTCATAAGTGCGGCTCGGGAATTCCAAAATTTAAAGATAACAGTATATTTTGATGTTTTCACTTTGGATCAATCATGTTAGATCCTTGGCCCTTGAATCGATCGTTACACCCCTACTCTCAGTGCATCTGCTCAGAAAACGTTGACGCCTGCAGCAAACTGATGTTTTTATGGGGAATCTCTGAACTTAACAAGCATCTGCAGCAGCTGATTAAACCGATTAGCACACTTTAAAAGAGAGTGGAGTAGTACAAATCATCTACAGCACGTTTCACGACACAAACACGACAAATAGTAAAAACTGATGAAAGGGTAACTCCCTGCTGTTCACTGTGTGCGCCACCATATTGCTAAGTCACGAGGTGTGGTTATGTTGGAGAACTCTTGACTTAGAACCGAGAAATAAACAACCTCAGACACAGAAAAGTGCAGTGAAACAGTCATTCAAGTAATAATTCAGAGTACAATGGATTGCGGCATCAGTTCAGTTCAGTTCCTCTCTCTTTCATCCTCTTAGGTTGGCTTTACACAGTGAAACTTTCACACAACTACAAGTAGTTGCAGGTTGCAAATGTCCATGCAACATTACAGTTATACGAAGCAATTCAAAAATAATCAAAGTCTCTTTTTTCACTAAAATTAGATGGTCAGATTGGTAATTTTTCATGTGTTTTATTGTATCCTGCAAGAATATATGAACTGGTACATGTTTTGTAGTACTGACGCCACGATGAAATTGTAGCTTGACATATGATTGTGTTTTAGATAACAGCTATGATTCACATAAAAACTTTACATCAACGCAAAGCTAGCAGGAACGTTAGTCACCTGACGGAAAGGTAAACAAAATTTGCCTGCTCATGTTTGTTTGTTGACAGCATTACTAGCTTGACATGAAGTCTATGATGATCATTTCCATCTGAGGCATCCAAAAGACCATCTCGTTGAATTAATTTGTTAATTTTTGGTGAAGTTGTTAGAATTAGTTGCAATGATGCCACATCAGAGTTTGATATCATCAAATGACACTTTATCAGCATTTTGATTGGCCGTTGCATGAAACTAGTTTCACAAGTTTCACCATATAAAGTCAACCTTAGAAAACAATTGAAAATAGTCAGAATTTTTATAAAGTTGTCGGACCAAAGGTCACTTAAATATTTGGTCTCCTCCTCTCCCCATGAGCCGCTGCTGCTCATTTTGTTGTTTTTCCTTTTTCTGGCTCTCATGATCCCGCCAGAACGTCCTGTAATTCATCTGAAAGACCGAACCATGGAAGAAAAAATGTTTTCACATTAGAAACAAACTGAACTATGGTTCAATTTGATCCAGACTGAGACCACCTCTTTCATTCTGACTGTGGACCAGGGGGCGTTTCACACTAGTTCATTCAGATCAAACTGGAACATGTGGATCAAACGAGGTAGGCGTGAAAGCACCCCAAGTATCATATCGTGTTTGATTAACCTGTCCAAATTGTCAAATTGTTCCTTTAAACATATTACATGTCATTAAAGAGCTTCTCTGTGATCTTTTCATTGTTTTGTTTGTTTCTATGGATAATATTGTTCAACAGTGCCTGCATATCCCACCTGCTGTCTTATTCTGTAACTGCTGTATGCCTTAGAGAGTGAACCCAGAGGGAAAGTCGGACAATCAAATCTGATCTCGATTATACCGTGTTGTACTTGATTATTTTATTGTTTGTATCTTATTTCGCAAATGTACAGAATGTATTTCTGGGCAGCAAAAAAAAACAAACAAAACAGGTCAAGTATTTTTCTGTGTTTCAGTGGAACTTGTAAACAAAGAATGTAATGCTTTACTGTGAGCTTTACCTAATCTCGTTCTGTCTGTTCTTGCACAGCCAGCAATCATGGACATGATTTGATTGATTGGTACAGTAAGCTCTTGTTCACTGTGGTTGCAAAGCTGAAAACTGATTATGGCTATTGTGCAATGCCTAATTTAAAAAGCTACACAAATAAATGTTGAAGCTGTCCACACGTAGCTATTATTTTCTTTACTGATGTTAATTCCTGGTTTCGTTTGATCTTTTGTTAGATCATGGCTGAAATATGAATGTAGGATAATACCGAAGAGTTTTATTCATCATCATGATTGCACTGCATTTCTGATGGCTGCATTAGCTTCACCCAAAATAACAAACCCTCAACAATAGCAGAGAATGAACACATGGTATAATTTGCATGTTGGTACAGTTTTGTTTCAGAATTGGCTCACAAATACTGCCCGACCCTGATGAATTTTCCTCCCACCATTCTTCTGAATGAGCTTCAATCTGCGGGCTTTGACAACAATGCATTACATAGCTCAATGCCAGGTTCAATCATCCATAGCCGAATAAATTGGATACAATAGATTTATTTTTTAGGCAGCATTGCATTCACATTCTCTTGATATCACCCGTCGCACCTGATGCTTCAACAGTAAGCACCATTTTCAATATCTACTCCATTTCCATCACGCTGTCAGACAATCTCATATGAAAGGTAGAAAACATCAGCCGTCGCCTGATGAGGGTTATTTTTGTACACTCAGTCTGGGCAGTGTTTTATTCATATTGGTGTTAGAGGTCGGGAGTCCATTTTTAGGGATTAAACAGCAGAGAGTCACACAGGCAACCAAAAGCCTCTCTGCCTTTAATCGCCTCTTATTGGAGAGCCAAAATATTTTGTGTCTTAGTCACATTTAAGTGCAGGACTGTTGACATTAAATCAGCATTTTTACTTCCATATTTAAAAGGATAGGTCAGAGTATTTGAAGTGGCGTTATTTGAGGTAGGAGTCAGTGTGCTACCTACAGTAGATGGCGGTCGGCACGCCCCCAGTTTGGAGAAGATGAGAGAAGTACCAAATCAGGAAGCTAAGCAATGTACTGCTGTGGACAGTACCAGCAGCAAAATGTATTTTTGGCCACTTAAATTTTTTTTTAAGTGTATGCTATATTTAGAATATTTTCACTACTTTTCCTTGCCACCAGACAGCCTTTTCTGATGAGAAACAGCTGTCATTCAAGCCAAATATTGCTCTCTTGCGTTCAACCAAACTCCATTTATGAAATCAGTCATTTTACCTCGCAGTTCTCAGAATTTGCCGGTCTACTGCTGCCACGATTTGTTTGTTTCTTTGAGTCATTGCGTGACTTCAGTGTGTTTAAAGGTAGTGTGGTAGATAGTGTAAGTGATATTGATTTTGCCCTGCCGACTGCCATGTACTTTATAGGTACAGGTAACACACTGACAAATCTCATACAGCCCCACTGAGAAAAATCCAAACTATCCCTTTAAGCAAAACTGATGCATATTCAGGTTTCCTTGAAAATGTCCTGATTTTACCCGCCCCAAGCACAATTCATAGTTACATAAAAAAATTAAATCAATTTTTCCCTTCACCGATGGAGGATGAATCAGCCGATGAGTTCGTGGAATTACAGTCATGGTCCAAGAATTGAAAATAAACAAAGGTATGTAAATATTATTATTATTATTGTATAAATGATCACAACAGGAGCTTGTTGTGAGCCAGTGTTCTGCTTTTCTCTCTCATGGAAACTCAAGGACAGACGAGACCAAGACGATGTAAGAGTGGTTTAAAATGCAAGCAGGAAAAACACAAGCACCGTATCACCATAATGTGGATGTTCAGTCAGGAGGCATAATGAAGGAGCAGTGAGATGAGGACAGACACACACATCATTCAGCAGAGAAATTAATTTTCTGTGCAACACGTTATACATATTGCCGTCCCTCTCTGTCCTCTCTGCAAATCAAGAGCACAATCCTATCTTTGACCGCCACAATGACCCCAACTTTTCCATTTGGTCTTTCAATATTCACAGTCTTCTTTCTGTTTACCCCAAGGACACGCATTAGTCTGCTGCAGTTCAGCTCGAGAAGGACGGCCTGCGGGCTATTCTGACCACATTATACGTGTTCAGTCCCGGTGCATCAAAACCAGGGGACAAACCCCGCTTGTCAAACGTGTAGAAGTTAAATAATTGGCCATCTTGGGCTTCCAGGGACACTGAGGCTGTGCCAACTCGCAAAACACAAGGGTACTCTTTCTCAAAAACCACTCTGAACACCCGGTCGACCAGGAAGTTGAGCTTTATTGTCCTGTACTTTTCTGGGATCAGCTCCTCAATCTGAGGCCCAAACTGTTGCATGATGAGAATGCCGTCCGTCCCGGCTTTGATCTCGTAGAAGGTGATGTTGCTGTAGGTGTAGAAGCCGATGTAAGGTTCTGGGTTTGGCGGAGCAGAGAGGACCCTCTTGGCTTCCCTGAAGGCTTTTTCTATGGCTGGGATGATGTAGCTGTACGCCTTGGTGACCACATCCTGGCTCTGAGAGCGGCTGCCGGCCATTAGCACCACCAGGCCGAGCTTCAGTCGGGGCACCAGAGAAAAGGTGGCGGAGTAGCCATCCAGATCGCCATCTTTACGCACCACCTCGTAGCCCAGCTGCTCATTCACCTCCCACGGTGTCCCAGTTCGGTTGGCGAAGTAGTCCTTATCACACCTGAAGAGCGGGGTCAGCATGATCTTCAACGAGTCCGGCTCCAGCAGCTTGCGGTGGTAAGCGCCCAGCAGCATCATGGCGAGCTTGGCCAAATCTGCGGCCGTGGAGAACATCTGACCAGAAGGGCGGTACCAGCCCAGGTCGTACAGCGGAGCTGGTTTCCCGTTGGAGTACACCCCGACAGCCATCTGGCCCTGGAGCCCCGGGGTGATGTCGAAGCCGGTGTCCTCCATCCCCAGCCGGTCCAGGATGTTGTCCGTGATCCACCGCTGGTAGTCGACGGCGGCCACTCGCTCAGCCAGAACGTGAGCCAGCAGTGAGAAGGCGAGGTTGCTGTAGTGACATCTGGAAGGAAGCAAGTTAAAGAGATGGTGAGTGTCTCAAGTTGTTCATGTAAAAAATAAGATAAAGAAATGATTTTCCTTGTTGAAACTTGGTACTAGGTGAGGTTTAACATTTTCCACTTCATCTCTCCCTACCATACACTTATTTTTGTCATTTTTAGGGATGGACAGGGGTCTTTACGGGGAGACAGCAGGTCAATAGTATATGGCATGCAGAAGGTGTATACACCACCTGAAAGATGGTGACCTTAAGATTAATCTGAGATGCTCTGTGTCAAGTTTTTTCTTAGTTTCTCAGTGGATTAAGGTGTAGAATATTATGACTGAAGTATATGATGGCCATTCCCATGTTCTATCATGTCTTATAAGTTGTTGCAGCAGTTTTGGGGTGGATACCGTTTAATCCACAGATTTGATGCACAATTTAACCATTTTTTACCACTTAAAAATTTATTAAAAATAGCCAAACATCAAGCCAAAATACCTCAGAGTTGTTTAGGCAACTTCGTGGCAAGCTAGCATGACCTACCAATAGATATGATACCAGTATCTTCACTCTTGCTTTAAAACTGAATCTGCTGAATCTGAGTTTAACTGAGAGGGTTGATACCACTCTTCTGTTTCTATTTGGATTAATTTTCCGTACATTAGGCAGAGCTTAGGTGGAGGCAGAAAAAAAAATCCCTGAACACTTGAGCTAAAACTAGCTAGCAAGTTTTGTTGGTTTGTTTCTTAACAATGGCTGAAGAAAATAGGAGCTCATCTGATTATGTATGATGACTCACTCTCCAGGACAGGAAGTGTTACTGGAAAAGTTCACATTAACCAGTGGGAGCAGACTGGCCAACCAGTGTGCGCTCACTCAATTAGTGGATGAGCTTTCTACAATTGGTGTAGGGCTGAGTGGTTGTCGGGGTGCTTTCTTCTTTTTTTTGTGTCATTTTATTTTGCTAATTTAATGATCTGCAGAGTGACAGACGCTGCTCTGCACTGCTCCGGGGCTCGGGATGCTGCTGTTGGCCGCAGAACGGGAGGATGAGTGAGAGGAAAATAGCACACAGTGAATTAAGGATGATTTATTTCGACCAAATCAGAGTTGGTGATTGCTGGAATAGTGGAAAGACGGACCAAGACAGTTTTGGTGAGTTTTATTTTGCTTCTTTTTGTCATTTTTTACAGAGTTAATGAGGCAATTAAAGC
This sequence comes from Lutjanus campechanus, assembly GCA_027495735.1. NCBI lineage: Eukaryota > Metazoa > Chordata > Actinopteri > Lutjaniformes > Lutjanidae > Lutjanus > Lutjanus campechanus. The sequence continues at coordinate 3,488 of JAJHUR010137202.1, read as the reverse complement.
TCGTCTTAGTTCGGGAAAAGAAAGTTTAGAAGGTGTTTGGTTGTTTTTTTGTTTTGTTTTGTTTAATAATGAAAATAGGTGCAAGAATATTTCCTTTCTTGACATTTTGTGAGTTAATTTTGTTTTTGGTTTTTTGTCACGGTTCTCTCAGCTTTCATCTTATGTCTGATCATTATCTTTGTTTCCTTTTTCTTTTTGGTCTGGCAGTGGCAGCTGGTATGCAAACTTCAATTCTGAGCCATTACAACTTAGATTCTGGAACCCAACAACGCCGTGACGTAATCATGACGTCGGCTCGAAAATTGTCTATATGAAGCTACAGCCAGAAGGTGCTTAGCTTAGTTTAGCTTAGCATAAAGACTGAAAACAGGGGGAAACAGCCTGGCTCTGCCCCATAGGTAAATAAATCAGCCTGCCAGAGCCTGTAGAGCTCACTAATGAACAAATCCTATATGTTGTTTATTTAATCTGTACAAGTTAATCTGGACAAACTGTGTGTTTTTTTTATGGGGGGGGGGGGTTTATGTGCCGGACTATTTCGTGGCTTCTTGCATTAATTTACTGTTGTCTTGTGGTTGTTGGAATGGTTAATGTGGTTAATTGAATATACGTAAATATCAAATGATAACATTAATGTTTAATATGGTACATAATGAATAAAATAGAAAATAAAATAAATAACCAGAGAGAATTTTGGGGGTCACTCTCCCTCATGACGTATTAAGTCTAAAAGCCCATAAATTTTAAACACCAGAGCTCAGTGACAAAAGACAGCTCCCAGAGCCTCGGTCAAGACCTTCGAATCCACCCACTCCACTGAGTTGGCTGTTTCTCTGAATGTGGAGTTGAGTCGGCAGTTCAGTTTGATATCAGGCTACAGCTCCCCTGCAGAATTAATAAAAAGCTGTAGTCTCTGAGAGATTAAAATTTCATTTAAACATTTTTTCTCTACTTAAAGGTTAAATATTTTTGCCAATCAGAGTAACATGTACAGCCAGATAGCGAGATTTGCACCAATCAGCCTTGACATTTAATTATAAAAACTCTCCTCAGGTAAAATGAAAGTTAATTTTTAAACAATGTAGGATGTGTAGCATGTTTAATGTCAGTCAGACCTGGTGTACTGTGTGATATAATGCATCTGTGAAATAATGCAAACATCAGAATTCAGCGCTAAAATGCATCAAATCCTGGCAGGTTTTGTCAAAATTACACTGATGTAAAGAAAAGGCATTGGAGTACAAATGAGCATGAAACATTATGTTTTTACTTCAGGCTCATTAAAGAAAAAACACTAAAATATGTTTGAACAGACACTTCTGAACTGTACTAATTGTGATAAAACTTGTCCAGTAAACAAACATTCATGCAGTTTTATGTAACTATTCCACTTTGCACAATATAAAAATGTACATATTGAATCCTAAAATCAGCACAGCATAACAAATCTCACTTGGTGCCGGGGTCTGCGACGAGGACATCATCTTGCAGCAGATTGATTGCCGATTGTGTTTTTCCTTTCCAAAGCAGATTTGTGGCCCGGAGTCTCCTGGGCAGGCCTGGATCAGCCCCGAATAAAACAGAATCAGAATAAAATAATAAAATTAGTAAACAAAAACAGCAACAGATGGGTTGTATTTGCATGCACAAGACATTTCCTACTTTGTTTCACTTTATAGGTATGTGACACATTCAGACGTCTCTGTTCAGCCGTGACGCCTCGATGATAAACTGAGACAGAATCGAATATTTAAAGATTTATGATTTTTCTTGCTTCAGGCGTGACTCTCATCTTTTATGTTAATTCATCTCACAGAGTGAAGTATTAAACATTTACAAGCTTCTTCGGATAAACAGATGCCTGTGAACTTTTTAGCTAAGTCAATATATAGATATAACTGTTCCAGTATGATGTGCATCTGAGCAACTCAGATGTTAAATATTTAATTTCACTGTTGCACATATCCTAATCCCATCTCTAAATACAAACTAGAAGACTATTTTTTTAAAATCCTTTTTTTCATTTACAGTACCTCAGTGGCCTTTAATGACAAAAAACAGTTTATTTTTTCAATTGAGTGGTTGTTTTGATATATAAATTGCCAGGAAATAGCAGAAAAAGTCCATATCCTGAAGCCAAACAAATTTCTTTTTTGTCTGTCACATCAAATACCAATGTGTTGGGCTGGTCTGGAGCATCCAGAGCACAGCAAAATAATCAAATACAGGCAGAGGGCAGCGTCTCTGCAGACACAGACACCACCACACACTTCTAGTGGTCGTAAGTGATGATGATTGAGAGGGTTTATGTTTATATACGTCTATACATTGTTTTTTTGTTTTTTTAGGAAAATGTTGCATGCAATGCATTTAACAAATTTCTAAAAACAAATATCAAAATAATGATTAAGTTTTGTTGATTGACTCATTTATTAAAGCTTCATTATGTAACTATTATACCTTAAAATCATTTTGATGCCACACTGACTTGTAATAAGGTGAATGTTGCCTCTTTCATTCATTTCATTGAGACTAGCTGTCTGGCAAAGTCTAAAACCAATAAATAAACAGAAAGAACCTACAATTTTCATTTCCAGAAATCCTTAGTAAGAATAAATTGCAATCATATTTTTGCTGCAAATGCCACCTGTAGTCTGTCTTATGACTTTATGTCTCTTAGTTTAATTGTTGTCCTGGTGTGAACCTTCCAGTCTAGTTTGTTTAGTTGTTTCTGTTATATTTTGAGTTTTGTTTTGTTCCATTTTATTTTATTTCATTTATTCCGTTTATTGGTAGAGTAATTATCGTAATCATTGCTGTTGATATATTTTCTTTGAGTTTGGCAGTCTGGGCAGGATATTGTTTGAATATATCGTTTTGAATTTATTGATAAAGTGTGATTAGACGCTGGATGTCGTCGTGGATCTTGTGAACTTGTACGGGGTGATCTGGATGGTGCGGGGAGGGTGCGAGGGGAATCTGGGCTGTGGTGTTGTTGTCAAGTGTTCATGTATGATGTATGTTGGTGTTGTACTTTTATGTCGACCCCAAGGAAACTAAGAAAGATTGAAGGGTCATTACATCATAAACCAACATTGTGTGCTCTGCTTGGTGCCAGATCTTTCGATGCCTGTGGGAGAAGCGCAGAAAAACCCAACATATCAAAGTTGTACAGTATGACCATTGATAAAGAAGTGTCTCTAAAAAATTAAAGAATAAATATACAATATACATTATGCCTGTTGATGTATAGCTAAGCTTCCAATGCACAATCAATAATCAGGGAGGTTTGTAAATGTTTCATTTGAATATGTGATATTCAATCATTAGTCCTGTCAGTCACTGTAAAGCAGCCTGCAGATCGAAATAAAAGGAAGAGAGAAGGAGTAAGTTTGATAATACTATTTATTAATTCTTAACTCAGTTTTTCACTTCATTTGCAATTTCCTTTTTTTTAAATTTCCCTTGATGAGCATTTTAATTTGACT
>JAJHUR010137199.1:0-17738 GCA_027495735.1 Lutjanus campechanus | reverse complement strand
AATAGAAGAAAAATGTGATGTTTGCATGCTCACCGAAAGTACTGATGGTAAATTGAAGAAACTATTTAAAATGAAATATTAATATTGTTTCACATAATGTGATTTCTCTACTAACCCACTTACCATGGATTTATTTAATTACTCCCCTCAAGAACTGAAGGCCTAAATATATCAACCAGCCATGACTTCACCGTACATCTTTCATGTGACTTTAACACATGAACACATAAATCATTGATTTTATACAAAAATGGCTGATGCATGACTTCCTCCCACTCTACAAAAATGAAGCCAAAATATCACTGATACGAGCTCTGGAGATGTTTATAAAGTTGGAGCCATAGACTGTATATTAAATTGGATGAATCCCTATTTAATATATATGATCTATGGTTGAAGCGAGTACGAAGTTATCGTACTCGGCCCTAAACAACATCGAAACAAACTAATCAGTGATATAGCTACACTAGATGGCTTTACTTTAGCCTCCAGCACCACAGTAAGAAATCTGGGGGTTACTTTTGATCAGGATTTATCCTTTAACTCCCTTATTAAACAAATCTCAAGGACTGCCTTTTTTCACCTCCGCAATATCAAAAAAATCAGGCACATCCTGTCTCAAGCAGATGCAGAAAAACTAGTCCATGTCGCATGGATCACTGATCACCGCTGCACCTTCTACTGTGGATTAATATAACTCACTTAATCAGTCAAACATTCATCACATTGTTGTTGCTACTATTATTATTATTATTATTATTATTATTTTATTATCATTATTGTAACATCTAGTATTAGTATTATTACTTAGATACAGCTTACATATTTATATGTACTACTATTCCCTACACATAGTTTTACTATTGATGTTCTGTTACTACTGTTCTCTCTGCCTCTGTTCTTTTCTCTCTCTCTTCTATCCCTCCCACCTCCCCTCTTTCTTCCCCTTCTCCTCTTTCCCTCTCAACCCGACCGGTGCCGTCAGATCACCTCCTACCATGAGTCATGGATCTGTCTGAGGTTTCTGCCTGTTAAAAGGAAGTTTTTCCTCGCCGCTGTCGCCAAAGTGCTTGCTCATGGGGGAATTGTTTCAATTCTTGGATGTAAATATAATAATTGAGTGTGGTCTAGACCTACTCTATATGTAAAGTGTCTTGAGACAACTTTGTTGTGAATTGGCGCTATATAAATAAAATTTGACTTGACTTGACTTGACACTAACTCATTCGGCAGTAATTCTAACTCTAATAAATGTGACAGAGGCACAGGACAGAACAGGCTGTAGCGTTGTTGTGAGCAGTGAAGAGAAGTGAGTATTTCAACTCAGTATGTTTCCTTGATCTCTGATGACATATTGTGGTCATTTTCTGATTTTTTACACCAAATATATTACCACGGCCGTGAACTGAAGACCTTCACCCATCATCACATCGGCATAGTGGTGAGTACATACTGAGCGGCTTATTCTAACAAAGTGGAATATCACTTTAATTTCACTACAGAGCAACTGCTCAGGACAGAATTTCAATCAATGATAGTTTAAAAAATACTGAAGCAGCAAATAACTTGCAATATCCAGGCCTGCATCTGAGTTTCCTCTTGTGCCACCATCAGGACAAACCCACCATGTTTGGCCCCACTGCTGAGCTCTGAGAACAGATGTACTGTCAGCAGAACTTTCTGTGGCAGATGTCACAAACACTGCAGCCTATAGGGGCTGCACCAGTTGACAAGGTGTGCATGTGCTTTAAGGCTTGAGCATTTTAGTCTGGTTATTCCCTGGGATTCCATGCACCATTCTACTCCTCCTCCAGTGGGTGCGCTGGAAGATGTTTTTAAAATGCTGACACAAATTTTACTGTGTTGAGTGACTTTAAAAGCCTGAGCAACACTGGAGAAAAAGCCTCCTGTTCCCCAAAGATTTGGGCAGACTTATGTCAAAACATTCTCCCAAAATATTACAAAGTTTGTGGTTGTATGTGTGTGTGTGCACATACACACGTTGTCAGACCCAGGAAGCCCATGATAACAGGCTGCTGTGCTCTCTCAGCTCTCTGCAGAGGGCAGCAGGGTCTGTGCGCTCCTGTTTTGGGATCCAGTCGCACTTTAAAAATTCAGCTTCCATAAAAGGAAGCACTCTGAGGGGAGTTTGGCTCAAACTAAATAAACTGCACATTCACATCCACTCTTGGTAAACTCCATTTTCACTTGTTACTTGCATGACTGCTCTGCTTATTTTCTGTGGCCGCAAAAAGAGTTGGTGCTTGAGGGTGTTCAAGGCGAGTTAAAGGACTCAATGCAGCACTGAACCGTGTGTGTTTAAGGCCAAATACGTAAATATGTGTTGGTTTGCAGCACACCTCATCACCAACAGACACAGTACTATACTAACAGAATATAAACCCAGTAGTTAACAAAATAACTACAGAATAATTTCTTTGTAAAATCCAGAATTGTTACTGTTTTATTCCATCTTGTTCCGCAGTACCCTCATATATGTATTGGTATGTACTGTACAGGTACAGCAAATTACACAATAACTACCCAGTACAATGTAGGCTGTAACCTGAAGCTTTGCAGTACACCCCATCACAAACAGTTGAAGTTTTGTATTGTATAGGCCTCAGATGGCTGTCTTGGTGAGTTGATGCACATTTTTTTGACTTTTTTTTTGTTAGTTCAGTGTTTTGCTGTAGTACCCAGAGAAGAGCTCATGAACATCATGGAAACAACCCCAGGAGATTTACCTCCCATTTTTCTCACCCAGTCTGTGCAATCATTGGACATTCTCACTATGGCCAAATTCAGATCCGGTCCCCACACACTGCCACTCCATGACAAGTGTGACCCCATGTTGAGTCATATTAAAGACCATTTTAAGTAGCTTTAGCTTTAACACTTTGGCTCATTAATTCTTTGTCATTTCTTTGTAGTTTATTTTTAGCAGTCTAATGACCAAATAATTCTAAAGTCTAAATCTTAAAGTTGTATTAACTCCACAACAAGAAACAACAAAACCACAAAGACACACCTCTAACATACTGTCACCAGTGGCTGTTACAGCATGTTTCTGGCCACCTGAACAGTTAAAGTTTGGGAATCCAGAGTTTTTCACAAAGGAAACTACAGAGTTGAACATGAATACAGCAGCTCAGCTTTTTAAGTTAATACGTCTCTGAACATAACTCGACCTGGAAGTCTTGTCTTTGCGACCTTCAGTGGTTTAACTTCTCACTTTGCTGCAGTGATGAACAAGAAATGAACTCCCTGTTAGTCACTGTGAACAGAGACGCCAGTCTGCAGTGTAGTTAATTTCACTGAATAACCGCAGAATTGTAGGGTAACATTAGGTTTTATGATCAAAGAAGGATTTTATATTTCACTTAAACCTGACACCACTTGACCTCTATATTTGCATGCTCTGTCTCTCTCTTACTCGAGGTGAAACAAAGAGCTAATTCAGCAGAATTTTAGTGGTGCCAGTTTTACAAAATGTAAAATGTCACTCATTCTTGATAATTGGGACAAAATTGTGTTTTTAGGGGGTTTTGATTTTTACTACACTGGAAAATGTATCTTAAAAGGTCAAAGTCTTGGCTATTAAACCTTGTAATGGGACAACCTAGTCGGCATGAGTTGGCATGTTATGGCTGAGACACGTGATAGCAATATAAATTTATCTAATGAATTTGTTGAAAAATATTAAGTTTATCAGTGCTTGCATTTTTAAACCAGGAAGTGAGACAGGGGTCCTTAGGGTATAGGTAACCCTTTTTATGCCTGATTAAATCATGTTTTTGTAAATATCAGAGTTGACAGAAATCTGGGACACAACTTTAAAAGGCCAACATTTTCATAAATCAGTTTTTAAAAGAAGATGGTTAGCACATTTTACGCCTTTATCTGTGGGTATGGTTAGTTTTAGATTTTAACGCATTTTAAAATTGTTTGATGTTGTCAATTCTTGTCTGGGACAAGGCTGTTTTCTGGCACAGAGCAAGGTTAGAAATAAAAAAAATTAAAGCAAACCAAAACATTTCATAAATTACTTATATATAAATCCTTAATGAATACATTTTCACAAAAATATATATTTTGAGTGTTTTTATTATTAATAATTTTTGAAGTTTTATTGGTATAAAATGATGTCTCAGGTCTCAAGAATGGGTGATATGCTATAAAAGCATCATGGGAACATAATGGTATATGAGTTGTAGGGTAACAATGCTTACAGTTATGAGCATTTATCCTCTCACCCAATCAAATAAAATGTTGTACACTATATGTTCAACTGTACGATGAATCCAAACCTACACACTGCTTCATGTCCTTTATAGCAGAAGCTGAAAACGGGAACAAGCTGTTTTTTTTACTAACAGGATGATATCTGCACTCCACACTGACAAACTGAGCTATCTGTCTAACCCTATCTGCTCTGTGTACATTTGGGAGTTTGTGGTCCCATAAGCTGTTACCAGGCTGTGAGAAGACTGCAGAGTGCAGGCTGGACCCAGAGGTAAACTTGACCTATCAGGGCAGAGACAGAAAGCTGCTGGTCTCTGGACTGTTTCCTCTCCTGCATGGACATTCGACTCACGTAAGTCCTGACCGGCTGTGAGGGTGGAGGCAGAGCTGAGCTGAGGGGAGGACGGAGTGAGGAAGCGATGACGGTGGCCAACAGCTGGAGGTCTGAGGAGAAATGCAGTCTGGACTTCTGTTGGGATGCTTCAGTGGCTCCAGTAATGTGGATGTTGGATCCTCTGAAGGTGGTGCTCTGTGTTGAGAGTCAAACAGCTATTTTGTCAAGAGGCTGACTAGTGGAGGGGCGTATGTATTGCAGAGGGGATAGAAGAGGAGAAAGTAGAGGTGAAGTACATGTGTGACTACTTTTGTATTTTCTGTTTGACACCAACCACTTTTAACAGAGCAATATTAAAGTCCAACTTGAAATTACTTTTTTCTAAGAAATTAGTGAATATATCCTTACTTGTGTTATTATTTATTTGTAATAGCTCCCCTACACTAGTGTTCTCCAGGAGCTGTGTATTTATGATACATACTGACACTGTAAGTACTGTTTTTTAATTGGATTTTCAATAATTAGTATTTTCTTTTCACTTCTAAGGAGCATACAGGTAGACAACCAGCTGAGGGGTCAACATTGCAATGTTGTCACTGCCTAGGGTCACACTTTATATTCTTTTTTGTTTTCTTTTTTAGATTATTTTTTGGGCTTTCTCCCATTATATAACAGAGACAGCTGAAGATATGACCGGATAGGGGGTACAGAGAGAGGGGGTGACATGCAGCAGGAGTTGAACCAGCAGCCTCTACAGAGCCTCAGTACATGGGGCGCATGCTCTACCAAGTAAGCCACAGGGGTGCTCTGTAACAGTGCTTGTAATAAGCATTAATTAATAGGTAATAAGACCCTTATAAGATGCTTATTAACATTAATGTGTATTTATAAGACTATATAAGTGTTAATAATAGTGTAATAAATATGTTTATTACTACTTATAAGAAACTTGACAGTTTATAGACTGCTTAAGAATGTTTCAAAAAAAGCCTTATGAGTTTATAACAGCATTACAAACACATTAACGTTAACTAAGTTACCTATTATGTCACTCTTAAACTTTTACAAAGCTTTTGTTGGACTTCAAAATTCATGGAATGTATCACTTGGAAAAGTACATACTTCATGTATAGAGTCATTACTACGGCATCCTGGTCCAGGACACAGGTCCAGCTCAGGACAACCTGTCTTACTCTCCCTTCTCTGCAGTTGTTAATGTCTGATAAAGGCAAAAAGCTTCAAAATACTATTTTTAAAAAAAGTCATGGTTAAATCTTAAAAAGTGCATAATAAAGGACTGATCAGTTTTAATAAGTACTGTTCACATGTGAAGATGAGTTCATAGGACAAGGAGTTCATAAATACAAAAGGTTAATATAAAAAGCCACCGCTATATTTTATTTATTTATGTAATAGATGAAATGGTAAATGGTCTGTATTTATATAGCGCTTTTCTAGTCTTATAGACCACTCAAAGCGCTTTCACAATTACATCACATTTACCCCATTCACACACACTTTCACACACTAATGACAGGTGGCTTCTTCTTCTACAGAAGACCCAACCTGTACATCAGAACTCATTCACTCACATTCATACACCGGTGGCGCAGCACCGGGAGCAGTTCGGGGTTCAGTGTCTTGCCCAAGGACACTTCGACATGTAGACTAGAGGAGCCCGGAATCGAACCACCAACCCTTCGATTGGGAGACGACCCGCTCTACCACTGAGCCACAGCCGCCCTAATAGCTATTTAATTTCATTTAATTGTAATTTCATTTAATTATAGCACTTTAAAACAGAGAATGTTCCAAAGTTAAAATGTCCTGCCTGCCAAAATACATATTTTTTGGTGTGTATTAACAAAATAGCGATTGTGCTCCAAGTTCCTGCATTTAAAAACATCCATCCATCCATTTTCTGTAACCACTTATCCGTTGGGGTCGCGGGGGTGCTGGAGCCTATCCCAGCTGACTTCGGGCGAGAGGCAGGGTACACCCTGGACAAGTCGCCAGTTCATCGCAGGGCTGACACATAGAGACAAACAACCACTCACTCTCACATTCACACCTACGGGCAATTTAGAGTCACCAATTAACCTATTATGCATGTCTTTGGACTGTGGGAGGAAGCCGGAGTACCCGGAGAGAACCCACGCAGACACGAGGAGAACATGCAAACTCCCAACAGAAAGGCCCTGCCAGCTCGGGGAGTCGAACTCAGGACCTTCTTGCTGTGCGGCAGCAGTGCTAACTACTGCGCCATCGTGCCGCCCCATTTAAAAACAGTACATACAAAATAGGTGTTGTTGCCCCTTTTCACCACAAGGGGGAGTATCCCCTAAAGTGAGCACCTTTGCCAGTTGTAAACAGCGGCACTTCGTACTGAGTTGGACAGAGATGTGTCACGATATGATGTACTGTTTCATCTGTATATTTACAGGTAAGCAAAATGAGTAATAAGTGGACAGAAGTGTGCAGGGAGTTACAGAGAGCTTGGGGAAAGTTGGCCGTTTATTCCCACTGTGTATTTTAAGTGTAACTGGAGCTGTTATATGTAAAGTTAGCAGCTAAGCTATTTTTTGGTGTAGATGTAGCAGCTATGCTAACTTGGGCTGTAATGTGTAGGAACCCCAGCATGTAATATTTAAAGTGTGTGCTTTTATCGCTTGTACACATTGGAAAAGCAGTAATTTGAAGCAGGGAGCTGCAGTGACATTTTGTGAAATTGTGTTGTTATGTTGCATTTGTTGGAAACTAATTTTTATTTAACGCCAGTTGTAAACAGCGGCACTTTGTGCTGAGTTGGACAGAGATGTGTCACGATATGATATACTGTTACAGAATGAAAGTAAAAGAAGAAAATCAACATTCACACTGACTCTTTATTCAAGTGTGCAACACACATCCAGTACCCCCAAAATACACACTGTTAACTGCTAATAAATTCATGATAAATATTGGGGCGTTTCCAGTGGCACTTGTGGCGACGTCTCGCCAACCATGGCCAACCTGTGATGAGCCTCTTCTTTCCCTCCCAAGCAAGCAAGTGATGTGATACTCAGCTCGTATGTGTGAGCAGAGAGAAAGATGGTTTCAAAAGTCTTTTTATGTTCAGCTCTCAGTACGTCTGTAGCTTCTAACTGAATCTCTGTGCTTTGAAATGTAGTTTCTCTCCTGTGTCCCTGTTTGTACTTTCAGGTATCTGCATTATTTTACCGTTTCATATTCACTTTCAGCTGTGTCAGAGTCATGTTAAGTTACTGCTAATGAAACTTTGAATGAAAACATTTCCTGATTGTGCTGCTTCAAAATAAAGGCATTTGAATAACAAAACAACAGGGGACTTCTATTAGTAACCCTATACAGTCTTCTTACCACATTAATGTTAACAAGCATCTTATAAAGACCTTATTACCTAACTGATGCTTATTGCAAGCAACTTAATATAAAGTGTCAGCCTGCCAGGTTACTCCATAAGACTGTATTTTGATTAGTAGATGTGGAATTAATTAATTACATGAGCTGCTGTTGTAAAGTTAGTTCATACATCTCTATGATATCAGACATGATGATGCCTCACTCTGCTTATTTCATTTTTATAGCTTAATAGTGCTTGTTGCATTATTAAGTGTCCATTACTTTGATTTATTGTTATTTTTGTTTAACTGTCTGAGTTTTGTCCTCTTTTCTGGTTGATTTAAGTAAGCCCGCACAGAGGAAGGTGGTTGTATATTTATAATTGATGATGAGTTGCACTGGCTGCAAAGTGCTGTCTTTGTATAAAAGGAGTTTATTGTTGGTTTGGACATCTAGACTGTGTGTATACGTTAACATGTTAATGCACTTTATTCTGTTTTACTAGTTACTGTTATGATTATATAACTTTTATTTACAAGAATGTAATGCGGTGACATTAACTTAACTGACCTACTTTATACTTTTATCATATTTATAACCATTGCTCTGTGTGCTCCAGTCAGTATCACTACAGAAGTGACAGCATGTTCTCACATAAAAAAAGTTTTGAAAAGTATAAATTTCATCACAGCTTTAATACTTGTGTACTTCGGAGTGCTGTGCCCCGACACAGATAGTCAGCAACAAGCTGGGCTGTTTGTCTTCAAGTTGTTCATATGGATTTTGTGCAGTAGTGGAAGAAGTTCTCAGACCCTTTAAGTAAAAGTACCAATACAACAATGTAAAGGTACTCTGTTACAAGTCAAAGTTCTGCATTCAAAATACTACATGAGTAAAAATATGTATTATCAGCGCAATGTACTTAAAGTACGAAATATAAAACAGAACAGAAATTAGTTCTGCAGTGAAATGTAGCCTTTGATTGATATATAGTTCTATCTAACATGATCAGATTGTTATACTGATATTAATGTAAATATTACAGGTGTCGTTGGTGGGTCGTTGGTCTTTGATGGCCTGGGAATGAGACCCAACAATCAAATATCTTTCTCCAGAGTTGCTTACTACACCTTTATGCTCCCACGTACCTCTATTGGTTGACATATGCTGCATTCACCATCCCTAGACTGGATTATCTGTTAAATCTGCATATGAGGTTCTTCAGACTTCAACTTCAGACTTAAAAAGTTGAGTTGCTGTGTTCATGTTTTCTGAAGATTTTAAGTGTCTTCTGAGGAAACTCTCTGCAGGATTGTCAGTGCATCCTGTGCATCCTGAGGGGGAGAGTTCTGTGGTTAAAGGGGGCTGACCGTGATTGTCACAGCCTCTAACACACACACAGAGCCTGTTGATTTATAAAAACAGGATTCACTGTCTCTGGAGGGAAGATGGACTGAGCTGCTGGTGCTGCCAGATGTCCCTCCATGTTTCCTGCAGGGTCATCTCCGCAATTTTTCCTCTACTGGCTCTGTCAGGAAAACAGCAGGATTTGTACCTGGGTCAACAAGTGTTGGCACAAGAGAAGGTTAGGTTTCCACAACAAGCTCTGCAGTTCAGGTCCGAAAAGTGAAGCCAATGCAGAAGTCTGCATTCTTTGTGATGGCCCTGACAATTCCACGGGTTGCAAAAAGAAGTCTATGTACTTTTATGAGGGTACTTCTCACCTGATTGATGACCTCAATAAATAGTTTCATAATGGGTTTATGGTCTCTAGTTTCAGGTCTTCAATAAAGCATAATGTTCATTTTGAAAATTATGATCCCATTTAGAGTAAAAATGATGATAAAGGGCATGTTTTAGAGCAGTCATTCCCAAAGACTGGGTCGTGACCCAGCTTTTATTTGGGTCACCAAATAAATATAAGATTCACATCTGCAGTACACCTTTAATAAAGTATTTAAAATGTATTTGGACCACCATTTCTGTTAAAACAAAAGGCAATCAGATTTGTTGTCCTGCATAAAACCAATAGTCAGTGTAAACTTATTTACAAGTAATGTAAGTAAGTGTAAGTGTCATAAGTGACGAAAGTTATGTAAGTGATGTAAGCTACATATTTATATGTAAGATACAAGAGTGAAACAAAGTAGAGATGAATATGATCTATGTAGGGGAAATAAACAAGAGTTTTTTTAGCTTCTGAAGGGGTGCATGCCAGAAAATGTTTGGAAAACACTGCCATAAGTGAACTTTGTAACATATTTAACCTAACCACAGAGCCCTACATGTACAAAACTGACACTAAAGGAGTACCAACAGCATCATAGTTTGAAGTGTAGGACCACTGGTCAAGCTGTTGTCTTTGCAACTTGTTCTTATTCCAGCTGTCAGATACAGATGTTCTGTCACTGCCGTTGGCAGTTGTAGTTTGGGAGTGTTTAGATAACAAAGCTGCTTGGGTAGTTTTAGGATTTAAAAAAAGAGGGGAATCCTGAGGGTCTTCTGGGCCTTCAGAGAAGACCAACAGTGTTGCTAGGTGGCTAACTTGATAGCGCTGCCTTTTTCAATGTGGACTTTCGCATTATGAAGGAGCATCTGCAAAGGGCTATATTATTTTGGAGACTGAAATTGCGTTCGTCCCTGACTCTGTTAGAAAACAATTTTCAGTCACTTGAATCTTCTTTTTTAAAGCTACTTCCAACAGCACAGCACAGCAGACAGAGTAGAACTGGAGATCTCTGCTACATGTAACTGTGTGTGTGCTACTGAAACAGAGAAATAAGAAACTCAGACTGATTCATATAGATTACAGCTCTTAATATCAAACACAAACTTAATTATAACTTATCCAAACCATAGTAACGGAATAAATGCCAACTATCTGCTGTTTATTACAAGTTTAAGTACTTAAAACTCTAGAAAAAACCTTACTTATTCTGCTATCATTGTGTAGTGTTTGCTGCCCTCTACTGGGTTTTTTATATATGGCAACTACCCACTACAAACACATGTCACAAGCTACCTGCTGCCTAGTCCAGCATTTTTTTCCCCCATTTTGCTGCATTTTTGGTTTGTCTGGCTAAGTTTTGGATGAACTGTCCCAGCAGTCAAAGTTCATCACTGGATAAAACCATACATTATGTGCATCACATTATGTCACTGAAGCCACTCCCAACACGAAAGTCACATGTCACATGACGCACATGAGTGACAAAAGACAAAAGTTGCATGATGCATGTAACATTATGTATCTTGCAACTTTTAATATCATTTTGGTTTCACATGGGATATAGACCCCAGTCTCCTGGGTCAAACTCCTGTGTTTGTTTTAACCATCCGTTCCCCCACTTCCTCCATACATGGACTTTCTCTCACTTTATACTACATCAACAGCCTGCTTTGTCTTATACAGCTGCATACTGGTCCACATTCAAGTCACTTGAAAAGCCTGGTGCAGCTTATTCAGCACAGGTACTGTGCCTGTCTGTATGAATCACCAAGAGGGGTGACAAAATGTACTGTAGGTATCTAATGAGTGGGGAGTGAGAACGTGTTGGCATTTCCACCACGCCTGTACCATCTTGGCCCCACAACGAACAGTGCTGAAATGCTGTCTCATGCAACCTAATTGGGTACCTCTGCTGTACATTTTACATCAAACTGGTCGTAAATGTTTAAGAATATCTATCATTGTTAAAATACATTAAGACTGTGTCATTAGCTCTTCCCAATCTGAGTAAAAGAAAATAGGGGACAGTGTGGTTGACCTTGTTATAGGGAGGAAAATAGGTGTCATTTTTCTTTGCAGCCCTGTAGCCATGCAGTAAGACACAAATTCCTTTCCCCAAGAAAAATCTGCAGGCGTATACAGCAAACCATTAAAAATCCATAATCCATGAATCACAGTAGCAATAAAAGTTTCCTACCTCTTTGCAGCCATTTTCCTGACCACTCTCCTTCCTTCCCTTGGGCACTCTGCTCATAGTTTGCAATCCCTGCTGTGGTTCCCCCTCCGACTGCTAACTCAATTCCACATCCTGAGGCTTTCCACGTCTCAGAGGACAGAAGTGGCTTTGAAGGTGCCCTTAGCTCTCTGGGGAGAAATATATTATGAGGCAAATCTATAAAGAGCGACAGGATGGAAGAGGGAAAGTCTGCCTATGTTTCATATCAGCAGGAGGTGACGTTAGTGGGTCGATTGTTCGTGGGAGACGAGATCATTTATTTATACTGAACAGTCTCTCAAATCTGTGCCTGGGCTTTGTGAATAACGTTATCAAGATGACTGAAATTACAGAGCAGATAGATTCACTGTTTATACTCACTGTCAGTTCATTATAAGATACAGTATAGCAGGGTCACAGTATGCATGGACTCATCATACAGATACAGACAGGTGACTAATCAAAGAAAAAGCTTTCATAATAAGTGGAAGAAAAATGAAAGTGATGTAAATTGTATGTTATGGCCTTCACAGTCACTGAGGGTTCCATTCTGGATCTGGTTGTAAGTTGGTAAAATGTTTGGATACGATAACATATATTTGATTCACAGTCTCTCTTCCATCATCTCTTCAGCCTTGTTCTGACCCTAAAGACGACTGTGAGGCTATCGCTTTGACAAAATCTGCCCACAGACATAAAACCAGCCAAAGTACTCAGAAGCACCTCTGTGATATGCCCCGCCACTGTAGGTGTCTCCAGGACGACACTGACACACACACACACACACATACACACACACACACACACACAAAGGTGAAATTTGATCTAGTCTCTTACTGTCATTTTACGCTGCATGCAGCACGTCTGCAACACAACTGCTGTGTGTCTACAGTGCAGCACCCACAACAGCCAAAATACCTTAATTACAATGAGAGCAGATTGCGTGTATTTACAACAGATGTGCATGTAGCATGTTGTGGCTACAGCAGGCACACAGCATGCAGCAAATATAGAACAAAGTTCTATTCTATAGTTCTATAATAGAGTTCTAAATAGTGTTTAAAAACATAAATTGCTTTAAAATGATGTCCTACATATTATCTGATTTTTTAAATCATATGTGCGTTTCCTGTACTTTTCTGAGCTGAAAATAAATATGAATATGTTTCTTTCTTGTCTTATTTTGTGGAGACTGGTTGATATCATTCACCTTTTTTTGGTCAAGACTTTGGGATCCCCTTTTCAGGTTGTTCTCCATTCGCGCAGCCAAGCAACCGCCCACAAACACACTAGCAACCAAGCGCACCCTACTGAGTCGGTTCTGTGGGTTCTCAACAGACTTGGTGTATAATGACATGTAGCTTGACGTGCTGCATGCAAGTGGAGAGGAATGACTGAAACTGAGATAGTGATCCATGACTTAAAACTAAGGTGGGCCAGGGGCATAAAAATTTTGTGACTACATTTTGCACGGTTGTGATGCTGTCATACTGACAAACACACATATACTGTACACTGACAGTATATGTTGGAAAGCCATCCATCCTCTGAATACTGCAGGTCTCTAGTTTGTAGTTGTGATGTTTCATGAGGTTCTTCAAGATCATTATAGGTAATTTCATACAGTAAGCTCAAGTTTCAAGGTCACACAACAATGAAATGGTTACTATGGTGACTAACATCATCGCACATAAATACAACGGGACTCATTGAATCCACAAGAGTCTCAGCTTTCCATTCAGACCCAATTGATATGATATGATACAAAAAATAACACAAGTACTGCATGCAAAAAACTGTAAAGGAGAGACTCTTGGATACCCATAGAAGAGGGGTGATATGTCAAGGGCCCCCATGGCCACATGAGTTTATACCTAGTCAAATGTTCTTTCATATAACTACAGGATCTACATTCTAGTTTTAAAACTAAACCAGCTACAGCTTCTAAAAGAGTAACATCGGCTGCGCACCAGGACATCCCTGCAGAGTTGATTAATGCAGTATAAGTTTTATTAGTTGTGCTGTATAATCAATAAAATATTTTCATTCAATTTAGTCTCTTTTTTTTAATAGGTTTGGTTAATTGTGAATACTCGCAATACACTTGACGGCAGCCCTGCCAATAATCTCAATAAACTCAACTCTCACGTATCATTGCCTTACCTATATCTCAATTATGCATAATATTATCATAAATGTGAAATATCGCGGTGTATTTCAGCTACAGACATTCATGACATCCACTAGATGGCGCCACATTGCCATCTGTCCATCCAAATTCGGCTCGTGGTAGTTTTTGTACTGTCACCAGAGCAGCAGCAGCAACACAGCAGTACCATAATGAAGGACAGGTGTGGTGTGATAAGGGCGAAGTGCCTGACCTGCTCCAAATGTGATCATTATGGTAATGTCTGTTACTGTGGCATTTTATGCCCCAATAATCTACTCCATCATCATCCATCATCCCCAGCAGAGCGCCACTGATTCGCCAGATACTGTATATGCTGCATATAGTACAAAGATCGACAGACAGGGCAGCCATAGAGAAATGATACACCGGGTCATACCAAACAGTTTGACAGGAGCGGAGTTGTTGAAGGAACTCAGTAGTTGCTGTATTCCAAAGAACCCTTTTTTAAGATTGAGTGATTCAAATAAAAAAAGGATAACAAATTAAAAAAGCATGATAAATATCAAAAGGTCCCTTAGTTTCTGAGGATATCATTACCTCTGATGTCCATCAAGACATCTGTGAATACGTTTAGAAATCATAGACAAAAGATGCTGGGTACACTGCCAACAGGAACTCATTCAGCATATTTTTTATGGGGCCAATTTGACAAAATGTAAACTACAAAAACAAGCATTTATTTCTCAGGTGGCCCAGTCTCAGACTTTGAAAACGCCTGTACTACATAATACAAAGTGTAATCTATCCACAGCATGGGTTCCTGCTTTCTCAACACATTTTGTGTGTAAAGGCAGTAAACAGTGCAGTTTTTAGTCTTTAACTGTGGGCCATGATGGATTAAAGAGAATGTGCACAAAGAATCAATAATAAGAAAGGACAGCAGGGTGCTGCTTCCCTGGAATTTGAGCTGACAAAAGTGGATATTTTAAGGAGTTTTCATTTCAATAAAACAACAGACAAGAGCAAAAATGGCACAAAAGAGATTGCGAGTTAAACTCATTTTGTCAGTTTAGTTGTATAGGTATTCCCTGCCTACTGTAACTCTACATCTCTCTGTTCAGATTGTGTAACTTAAACACACTGCAGCGCAGTCGTAATTGCTCCATGAGGCCGTGATCACAGGCCAAATGTAATTGGTATTATTTTTAGATGAATGGAAGTCTTCGGGGAGCACACATGCATCTGTGTGTGTTCAGGAGTGCATGCATGTGAATTTATATGTTCAGTTGAACTCTGTGGAGATGTGAGCAGACAACAGTTGTGTCAGAGCAGTGCTGGTGTAATCCCTGGGCTCTCAGTGGAGTCCAGCTGTGCCAGAATAATACTGCAGCAGGCTGTCGGACAACGGAAGCCGCAGGGTCAGAGGTGAAGCTGTCAGCTTTTAATGTGCTCTGAATTGTGTGCAGCAGCTAGTATGCCTACAAGGACTTAGCACATCTTCTAAAAGCCCTGCAGGATTACCTCTTTACAGGATTAGATTTCACTGGCTACCACTGCCGAAGGGGGGACGACAGGAAGTCCCCCCCGCAGAGAGCTGCCATGAGTTGCAATCTGTGTGTATTGAGCATCTTATTCTGCTCATTATGCAGTCAACTCTGATCCTGGTACTGATCCTGCAGATGCACAGTGAGAGTGAAGCAGAGATTTAGAGGATCTGTTCAGAGGTGGGATTCTCTGAGATCACTGCGCTCTGAGAAGAAGGAGAAACTTTATTGTCACATATAATAATACACAGTTCAACATAGTGAAATCTGACCTCTGCATTTAAGCCATCCCTGATGGGCAGTGAGCAGATGGGCAGTGCCTGGGGGCCAACACCTGGGGCCACATTTATAAATATGTTCTTAGATTTAGTGAATTTAGTGAAGACAGTGGCATTGACATGAAGTTTTCTCAACTTTCTTTTGTTTTTTCTACAGTGAATAGCCATGGAGTAAAAGAGAAAAGTGAACTGTATGGAAGACGAGATCACAGCAGCCGGACAACACATGTCAGTCAGTGGACTAAACAGTAGCTTGACAAACACTACATTGTACACTGTTGATAAGTTCACCACAGGCTGCAGCACTCCAACATAACCAGCAGGAAAATCAGTCAAGTCTAGACTTTGCTTAGAGATAAGATCAAAATTGATCTTAAGTCCATTTTATAAACAAGGTCACTGCTCTTAAAACAGTGTTGTTGATCACGAACATTGACAGTAGAATTAACCTAACGTGCATGTTTTTAAAATTGGGGGAAACTGGAGCAGCAAATCTCGACACGGGATTCTTACTCAAATTAATATATTTCAAATTCAGCCAGGATGGAAGATTTGGTCCCTGATCTCTTGTGGTCATTTTAGGAAGGGATGACTTCAGGGTCTGTATGAACAGGAGGAATAGTTTTTACAGTTTTTATTCATTTTGTAGGATAGACTTAGGATGGAATTATCATGCTTTTAATGCTTTCTCTTGCTGGGAATTGTTGAGTCTCAGTAAATAATATTGTAAATGGTGAGGTCTGACCTGCTCTAAATGAAAAGTGCCCTGAGATGTCCTATAGCAGAGATGGACAAAGTATGGCTCCAGGGCTGGATCAGGTGCACTGAAAGGTTCCATGTGGCCCCCAAGGCCACCAAGAGCACTTGGAAATATTGCAAATAAAACCTAATAAGGACAATATAATTTTTGTGTTGTTAAACTGTTATCAAGGCTTTATTCTGAAAGGGGGTCAGTGCTGTGTTCACATTGATAATGAACTGTAACTTTTATATTAAACTGTAACATTATTCACTCAATGCTGTACATCCATGTTGTTTACATTGTACTTTTTCTACTGTTGCAGCCTGTATCCCGCATGCAGCCCATACTGCTGACAAAAATAATTAGGCCACAATTCATCACATGAAAATTCAGCAGTAGAAGTTCATTACTGTGTTAGCCAGATTTGAGCTCATAGAGTTCTGACTGTTCTATTTTGAAGGATTCAGCCATTGATATGATATTGCATTTTCCAGCCCACAGCAGCCTGATCAATTGCCCAGCCCTGCCTTGTAACATGAAAATATCAAAGGACAGGACAGGACAAATGATTGAGATTAAAATTGTCTTGAATTGTCCAGAAAAAAATGAACACAAAACATGTCCACAAGATAAAAACATCACATTAAGAGAACAAATTGTTCAACGGTCAGTGCATCAGTGTACAGCCGTCTTATATTTAAGTTCATTGCACTTTGTTTAAAATCTGTTCTATAATAATTTGTAATAGGCATGAATGTATATGTAGATGTGAGTGTATATTCTGTGTGGAATATGTATTGGCTGTGAAAACAGGGGATAGTTCACCTAAAAAAGAAAATTCAGTCATTATCTACTCACCCTCATGCTGATTGCACTGTACCTATAACAAGCACCCTCTAATTTAGCCTTAGTGCTGCACGGTGCACTGGAGTGATGTTCCATGACTTCTTTCTCCTCTAAGTGAGGAAATAAGGCAGTTAACAGTTCGCATAATTTTTAAAAACTCTTTAAGAGTCACAGCCAAAGCCCCATTCAGACAGAGAGCAGTGCTCAGTTACAGTTAACTAATATATTTAAACTTGTCACCACAGGAACAGTGGTTAAAAGTGAATGGTGACCAGTTTTCAAACATAAGAAAACAGAATAAAAACATAAAATGC
>JAJHUR010137198.1:0-14374 GCA_027495735.1 Lutjanus campechanus | reverse complement strand
GCTTTAGTGGAGTGGGTCCCTCTTGCTCGTCCGACTCCTCAGGCTCAGATGCTAATTTAGCAGTTAGTTTAAGCTTAGCATGTCGCTTTTCTAAATGCTTTAACAAATTACTGTTACTGTTGTTGGCCGTCGACAACGGCTTCGACCCAGGGCACAGTTTACAAGTTACTTGTATATTTTTAACTCCCCTTTTCTCCAGCTTGAAATAGTGCGAGTATCTCCACGATTGGAAACTAATCCTCTCTGCCATCATGCTTCTCACCTGACCAGAGTGGTCGGGGCACTGACCTGAGCGTGGACGCAGGAGGGCGCCAAATGCTTTGTTTTCAATTCAATGAAACTTTATTGATCGCTGGAATGTTACAGGAACTGTGCGCCGTTGTAATGAAAACGTTGTATGAAACCTCACCAAAAGGAACAGAGTAACGCAATGTTTAGTAATGGAAACGGAGTTACTGAATTTAAAAAAAGAACACGTTACATTACTAGTTACTGAAAAAGTAACGCCGTTACTAATAACGTGTTACTACCCAACACTGGTAGGGATACACAAAGGTCACCTTTATGTCTCAGTCAACTCTTTGGGATGGTAAGCAGCAGCTTATCTGATGATCACAGAGTTCTAGGTGGACAGTAGAGCTGTAGCAGGTCACTGAGATCAGCTGGAGCCTGCATGTTAAAAGCTTTAAAAAACAAAAAATCTTGTTGACCATTCCAAATTTTACTGGTAATCAGTGCAACAACTTTAAGAGCAGGCGAATACGCAATGATTTTCCAGAATTTGTGCAGAAGTGCCGCTGCATTTTGCACCAGCTGAAGGCATGACGCTGAGACACAGCATGTTGCAGTAGTCCAGGCGAGAAGAAATAAAGGGATGGATTGTAGCAAAATCTCTAAAAATTCAGCATATGCTTGACCTTGCTTAAAACTCTAAGATGGTAAAAAGATGATTTAACAACAGCATTTATTTGTTCATCAAGTTTAAAATCAGGGTTAAAGAAAGAAGTTTTAAGAAGTTGCTAGTCATCCAAAGCTTGATATCATTTAGGTATTCAAACAGGTGTTGCAGCTAATCAGGGCTGCCAGGTCACAGAGGGAGGTACAGCTGTGTGTCCTCAGCGTAACAGTAATACAACACTCTGTTTTTTTTCATAATTTGGCTGAGGGGTAGCATGTACAAAGTAAATAAAATACAGCTTAGCACTGAACCATACAAGAGGAAGGCGAGGGCGGACGACGACAATCCATGAAAAGAAACTGAAAAAGTGATGTGCGTCGCCTGAGATGCCCTCCCAGTGCTCCGGATGCTTTGGATGTAGTGCTCTGTAGTATCAAAGGCAGTGCTGAGGTGTGAGAGCATTAATATTGCACAGTGTTCAGCATCAACAGACAACAGCAGGTCATTCATGACTCTGATTAGTGCAGACTTAGTGCTGTGTTTTACTTGGAAACCAGATTGAAAAATATAAAAAGTGTCGTTTTCAGTTAAGAAGGACTAAATCTGCGAGAAAACAACCTTTTCAAGGATCTCAGAACAGAACGGAAGATTTGAAATTGGTCTATAATTATTTGGACCAGTGCGGTTGAGGTGGGGGTTTTGATGATTGCATGAGAGAAAAATGCTGGAACTTGGACAGAAGTAAGGGAGCTATTTATAATAGAGAAGACGGCGGGGCCTACAGAGTCAAAACCCTCTTTCAGGACTAGAGGATGAATAGCGTTGAGTTTTACATTAGACAAGTTTGCTCACGTGGGAGTGGATATAAATTATTTTAAGTACCTGTGTGCACTGGGTGACTGCTACATGGGCACCACTGGATCATGCATGAGCTTAGATATCAAATATCTTACAGACAAAGAAATGAAGAAAGCTTTCCCTGCTCAATTGGGATATGTTACCAATATCACCGTTTGTGGAATTTATTAAGCCACTGAATGTGTTGAAGAGAACCCTTTGTTGGTGGTTGTGCTACACTGGGAAGTGTGAAAATTATCGTGTTCTTGCGGACTTAATGACCTCTTGAAAGCCGGTTAAGGAGTGGTTTAAAATCTTACAAGATAGTTGTAGCTTATCTTTCTTCCGCTTTCTTTGCACCCTCCTGCAGGCTTGTCTAAGTGCGCAAGTGGTGTTATCAATCCAGGACTTAGCTTTAGATTGTGTTTCAAGCACATATGCTGCTAGTTGATAATCACACTTAATACATGAATGTTTTATGTGTTTGCCGTTCTTTGTTTCAGGTGACATAAATGCCCTCAGAACCATCCTTCTGTATCACATCAATAATGGCATCTTCATTGGTGGTGGTTTGGAGACCGGGGTGACAAATCTGCTCAAGTCTCTCCAGGGCAGCAACCTCAGAGTCATGTTTGTAAGTATTTAGTGCAGCAAGACTAAACATGTTTTATCTCAAATTGATGAACTTTACACCTGGAGCGATTCAAGCTTCATACCTTTTGTTCTCTTTAAATAAAAATGTATACAATACAATATTATAATTATATACCAAATGATGGTTGTGTCATTCTTCATTATCTGATAAAATCTCCTCATAAGATTCATCATATTTTGGAACTCAGTGATTTCAGCAAGCTAATAACTTTACTGAGTCTATTCCTCGTATTTTTAAAATGCAGGTTCGTTCAGGGTGCTCATTTTGTGGTTTTCTTGTCTGTAATTGTTTTAACTGTCTCCCTCAGGCAAACAACACTATGCAAGTGAACTCCGTCCAAGTCCCTGAATCTGATACCATGGCCACAAACGGAGTCATTCATGTCGTCAACCAAGTTTTGTACCCTGGAGGTACAAATTTCCACCCAGTCAACTTTATTAATATGCCCTTCCTTTTGTAAATCTGTCACGAGATGCACTCTACAATTTATTACTGTTGTAAATGCCCAACTGCAGTTAACGCCCTTTGCTTTCTTCCAGATATCCCTGTTGGAAGCCAGGATCTCCTCATGCTATTTAAGAGGCTCATCTCTTACATGCAGATTAAGGTATCATATCAAAAAATGACTTCTTGTTATTAGCGCTGCGAGCTTTATAAAGGGCGGGGTGATGTTTTTCTGTGTGCAGGTGTTTTTATTCCTTCCTTGACTGCCAAAATACAACTTATGTAACTCAACATAAAGTACAAGGCAAGAACCTGCTTGAAAACATCTGTGCAGAGCGTTAAAGTAGTGGTTTGAATAACAGCCTCCTAGTGTGTTAGTTCTGACTGAGCACAGGAGTTTTTAATTTTCTTTCTTTTTTTTTCAAATTTAACTGATTTTGATTATGAACATTTTCCACATGTCAGTGAATTAGAGTCAGATTCAGTTGACTTTATTTTCCATCATTATTATTATAATTAACATAAAATGGAAATTTGTTTTTGGCGCTGACCTATGGGGCAACACACACCATTATAAGATTTATTGTGCAGCATACACAAAAAATTAGGTATGGTCATACTATACACTGTTAGTAAGAGGACTTCCAGGAGGGTTCTTCCTCAAGGGCTGAGGTTCTAACCCAGAGCCATAACCACAGGGGGTTCTCTATAGAACTTCTTATAGGGTTTTTTTAGGTGAACCCTTTCACAGATGGTTCTAGTTATAATCCTTTATGATGGGTTCTCAGTAGAACTCTCTGGAAGGGTTCCAAGTGAAACCGTTATACAAGGTTTTACCAGAAACCAAAAGGGGTTCTCCTATGGGAACAAGCTGAAAAACCCTTTACAGTTTTAGTTAGCTTCTTTATTTTTAAAAGTGCGTAAGCTGCATCATTTTATTAATGTGTCTCTGCTATAACAGATTTTTAACTCTTTTTTTTACAGTACATTTCAGGATTCAGATATCAGGAAATTCCACTTACATTTATGAGTAAGTAACAATATTCTTTTGTTTATTTGTGTTTTTATTTCATTTTTTTCTGTTACAGTATTTTAAAAGGCATTCTTCACTGTTATTAATGGCTTTGTATCTCCTGTTGTCATTAGAGAGGATCGTCACTCGCGTCATCCAGGAAGGTACAGTAATGATGATTACAGAGTATCATCATCATGTGATTCCTAATCAGTAAAGTCAGGTTAATAAAACATTTGCATAAAATTGGTAGAAAAATAGGGAGGCTGAGTTGAAACATGTACTGATAAACCACTGACACTTTTCTTTAATCCAGATAATTCCACAGCAAGTACAAGTACATGCAAGTACATGTGCACACACGCAGGGTTTGACAGCTGAAGTAGCAGTAATCAGAGAAAGGAAAAACAGACTCTCTCTTCTGCTACAGACTAATTCAATAACACTTTATTTGAAGGGGAATGCATAAGGCTGTCATTACACTGTCATAACCATGTCATGAGTCTTCATGAATGTTTATATTGGTGTCATTCTGTCAGTTATGTCATTTTGAATGCAGAGTTGAAATTGTTGGGGATGTCTTCGTTTTGACATTTGACATTACTCAAGGCAATCATGTCACTGTTATGACAACTTGACATTAACCATGACAAAAATGTCAGTTACGACAACTTTACATTTCTGTTATGACAACTTTACATGATAATGTTGATGACAAACTCAAACAAACTGTTTAACTTTGTTTTAACATGACATTAAACTGTCATACATGGTTAGTTTTGACACTGGCTGTCATAAGACCATTATAAGTGAGTCATGAATATTTTCCTTGCCTTCAGGTAAAGTGGTAAATTTTGACTTGTCATAAAGATGTCATTATGTTTTATTAATCTCTCAAATACTTTTGTAACAGTTTGATGAATAATGTCCTGGACTTCAAGTAAAATGGTACCATCTGGATCTGTCATAAAGATGTCATTAAATGTTATTAGGCCAGTTTGACAACAGAGTACAGAAACCAACCACATATGACCGTTTAATGTAATGTTAAAACATAATGTTGAGCAGTTTCTTTAAGTTTGATAATGTCAAGTTGTCATAAGAAAGACATTATCGGCTCGATTAATTTAGTCTCAAACAATATTAACTTTGCATTAAAACTGACAAAACTGAACGTTCCAAACATTCATAAAGACTCTTTCATGATCATAACATGTCTTATGCGCACCCTTTCAAATAAAGTGTTACCGGCTAATTTTATAACAAAACTGAATATTTAATTTTAATATTGATTTTTTTATTTATTTAATGTTTATTTGTATAGGGACAAGTATGTAGCATAATCAATGCCACACTATAGCATTTATAGCCTAAGCTAATTTGCAGTGCCCGTCCCTAGCTGGGCCTTAAGATACAAAAGACTCAGCAACAAAAACTCAAATATTGAAATATATTAAATAAGTATGAAACATAAATATATTTTATGAAAATAAAACATCTATACAAAATATTTGAAAAACTAGTTGGCAGATATCTCTTGATTATGAATCACATTTTTGTCAAAGCAACCTTTCTGATCCAGTGAAAGGTCCATTTGTTATGTCACCTGCATACAAATGGAAAGTTCTCTGTATCGAGGGGCACTGCTGTGCTGTCATTTCAATGCGGTGAAACATGTCGTCCTTGCTTTCATAGTTCCTGATGTGACCAAAGTGACAAGGGTTGTCCAGGGATCACCTTCCATCACCAAGGTTACCAGAGTCATCGAAGGTGATCCCTCCGTCACCAAGGTTACCAGGGTCATTGAAGGTCAACCCTCCATCACCAAGGTTACCAGGGTCATTGAAGGTCAACCCTCCGTCACCAAAGTCACCAGGGTTGTCACAGGTGATTTTTTTTTTTCACTTAAACCAAAATGTCATTAGCTTTATATCATTTATCATTTTAAGACCTCATGAATGCTGTCATCTACAGGTCCTCAGTACTCAGTCAGCACTGGAACCACCAACATCAACCTGGAAGGTCAGTGAAGCTAATTTAGATTTGAACAGTTATTTTAAGCATTGTGGCTTATTGTTCTAGTTTGTAAGTAAGTAAGTGCTGAACAGGATAAAAACAAGTTAAGGAAAACAAAAGATGAGTACAATATAAAATTGCAAAGAGAAAAAAAATAGCACAATTAAAATGAAAGCAATTAGAAACAACAAAGATCAAAACTTCTGTACATTACTCAAGCACAGAAACACATAGAAGAAAGATCGTCCTTCAGCTGTGACTTAAAACACCCAATAGAGTTTGTTGATCTGACACATGGACAGTGAACGCGCAGTCCTCCTCATGTTTTCAGTCTTGAATGACGAACAACTAGCAGGCTTCTTTCAGAGGACCTGAATTCACTCTGGAGCAAGATTATTCAAAGCCTTATAGACAAGGAGGAGGATCTTTAATTGAATCCAAAATTTAATCGCAAGCCAGTAAAGTGACATCTAAACTGGGGTGATGTGGGGCCGGTATGAGGTCGTAGTGAGTAGTGTTGCTGCTGCGTTTTGGACTAACTGTAATGGATTCACAGCATCTTGGCTTACTGTGATTTAACTGAAAAAAAATTCTGGCATATCTAGTCACCAAGTTGAATTTGAGAGAATAAATAGAGTTGCATATCATCAGCGTAACAATAAAAAAAAAAAACACAAACTGATAAATCAGGTATCCCAAGGGAAGTATATATACTTGAAATACAATAGTCCAAGAATTGACCCCTGAGGCATCCCACAAGTCAGAGGAACACATGAGGAAACCTTGTCATTGGCATTGAAGGAAAACCAGTTTAGTCTTACACCAGATATTTAACTAATTTTCCAGCTGATAAACAGCATGATCAGTTGTATCAAAGACTGCAGACAACTCTAAATGAACTAAAATGACATTAATATACATTTTATGTGACTATAATGATCAAGGGTGTCCAAAGTTTTATTGCTCACTTCTCTGCATATCAACCTCCCAGTAGAGTTAATATACAAACATAATATAATGGCTACTAATGGGTGATTAAACAGACTTAAAATACATATTATGTCAATCTTATCAAATTGCAGCTGTTTAAACAAGTTTAGCTACAATATGAATGTTGTTGTTTTTTTAAGGCAAAGTTTCTTCCAGAGCAGCACAATGCATCTCTGTAAACATTTCAAGGCTTCACTCTTAAGTTTTCTTCTTCTCTTTAGGAACTGACCTTACCAGAATTGAAGGGAACCCAGATTTTGACTCTGAAAGACTTACCAAATTTATCCAAGGTGAGTTTTATCCGTTTGTACATGTCAGTGACTGGGGAAGAATAATTCATAAATAATGTCTGACCTGACATGTTTTTTGCCTCTGTAGAAGGCAGTACAAGAAGAACCTCCTCCAGGAGAGTCGTAGGTAAAAAAAAAAAAAATTAAGAAAAGAAAGAAAGAAGGAAAAAAGAGATTAAAAATCAGCCAGTCTGCTCTGCATTTTGAAGAAATGCAGATTAACCTGTGAGCTGCTTCAGGCAGTCAACTTGAGTCCGTTGCCACGTTCACCCTGCATCATATATGAAACACACCCCTTTTACTATTGCGGGTGTACTTAAAGGAACAACATTTTGGGAAATATGCTAAAGTTTCTCATTTTCTTGCTGTAATTCAGATGAGAAGATACTACTCTGATGTCTTCACGGTAAAGATGAAATAAAAGCCAGCATCCTGTTAGCTTAGCTTAGCTCAAAGACTGGAAAGAGTGGGAAACAGCTGGCCTGGCTCTTTCAAAAGGTGGCAAAATCTGCCTACCAACACCTCTAAAACTCACATCATTAACACAGCTTTTCGTGTTTGTTTTATCCAAGTGTAAAAGTGGGGGTTTATGTGCCGGAATATTGCTTTGCCAAGCAACAGTCCTGCACATTACCCTCCCATAAAACCACACTGTGGCTTTTTTTTTTTCATTTTTTCACTTTTGTACAGATTAAACAAACAAGATAATAATAATGTCTTAATTAGGTACTGGTACAGATGGCATTCCTTTTAATCGACGCAATTTAGAATTTTAATTTATCCAGCTGATTCCTGTAGTAGCTGCAGTACACAGATAAAGGCAAGATATGCTGTTCAAATGTATTTGTAAGAAAAATGAATCTCCCTGGATTTTTTTTTTCTCTCTTAATATCTTAGTCTATTTTGACATGCAAGCGCCATTTACAAGATGCTTGCTTTTTAGTGAGTCCATTGGCTAAAAATGAGATTGTTGATTGGGCAGTCGCCATACACATAGGTACACATGACACATGCACACAGGTGCACACAGATACACATTTTTACTGTTCATCAGCCAGCAGATGAACATTAGCTTGAACAAAGAGTATTGCAAGTTTCATTCATTACAAAAATAACAAAACTCAAATATCTCATATTTTTGCAAGCAAAATTATGGTAACGTTGTTTGTCAAAGTCATTTGAAACTTTGCTTCTTTGCACTATTTTGCATGGAGTCAGTGTGTGGAAATACAGACAGCACAAATCTGCCTTTGTAACCCACATTTTGATTGGAGGGTATATTCTGCTACCACCTAGTGCAGCCCACATTTAACCCAACCCTTTTACCGCCCCAACAATACTGCAGAAATAGGGCAGGAATTGACACCTTCATTTCCTGTACGTAGATGTGGTATGTACTAGACTAGAGGAATGGGACTTAAGTAGGGTCTGTTGAAACAGTCTCATCTGTAGGTGGATTTTGTTAACTTTGTACAGAGCCAGGTTAACCGTTCCCAGCCTTTGTGTTGAATTAAGCTAGCCAGATGCTGAATGTTCATATGTACCATCAAGACAATTCTATACACCTTCTCATTTAACTTCTCATTTAAAAAAAAGGCGAATAAGTATATTTCCCAAAATGACAAACGATTCCTTTAAGTTGACTGTGTGCTGCTTACTCTTTTGCTGCCGTGCTTGGCACAATAATGCTCACGTGAAAGCTACGCTGACACTTGGTGCTGCTACAGCTGCTGTTCATGCTGTATAGCATTTCATGAGCCTCACCTTCACTCCACCATCCACCTGCTGTGTTGAGCTTGGTGTTTCCCTGTGGGGAGTGATGGGACCAGACACCATACGGAAACGGAAAATTTGGCGTGGATGGATAAATTTTCATGTGGATGTTGTTTTGATGGTAAGTGTAGCCAATTGAAGCAAAAAAATTCTCAGTGTGTGCTATACTGATCAAGAAAACTGAATCTCTTGGTCTCTGAGCTGTGCTGGCAGTGTGTACAAGTACCAGGATGCATTGCACACAATATGACATCACTGGATGCAGGAAGAACAACAGATTTTGAAGCAGAACTCTGCTTTCTTGGTCAATGTAGCACACATTGAGGAATTTATGTCTCCTATTGCCTACATTTACCATCAACACTGACTAGACATCCACATGGAAAGTGCCAAATTTGCCCTTTAATGCAGCACATATTCTACATTCAAATTAGGCTCTGATATGTATTAATGCTTCTGTCTTTTTCCTTTTTTAGCAGGCGGCAGGAGGAGAGGAAGGGACTGAACGTGGACGGCTGAGAATATCAACAGTTTATAAGCCAAGAGACACACCAAAAGCAGAGGTTGAAACTGGTGTTTGAATACAGGGGATACACTTCATGTCAGTGATTTCAAATATACTGTAATAGGTGTAACTGACAGAAATAAATCAATTCTCATAAACAATTTAATGGTGCTTTGAATGTATATCTATTGTGAGTGTGCAATGTCTTTAAAGAGTCTTTTAGTTCAGCATTGGTAAACGGTGTTCAAATGAACATTTTGGCATGACTTTAAAGACATGGAGCAAGTCAGGGTAGCAATAAAGTCTGTTAAATCCAAGCCATTAGGGCGGTAATAAAAACATTTCAGTTCTAAACTTCTCTGTCTTTGCTAGAGGTGAAGGTTAAAACAAGCAGATTTTACTGGCTGTTTGGGAGGATTTATATGAGCATGATAAAGATAAAGAAACAATGTTTTTAGAATTAAACTGTTACATACTTTTAATTTTTCTGGCTGTAAGTTGTTTTTCATGTAAATGTTGTCTGTGCTTGTATAATTTGGAACATTATATGCAACTGCAGATTTTCTCTTTTCTATTTTTCAAACATCTGCTAATAAAATGCATTCTTTGATATAAAATTTAATAAGGGTATCTGATTGTACTTTCTAATGTATACGTGAGGTTCCTATATTGTCACCATTGGTTCAGAAAAGAGAGACTAAAATATCACATGTCAAATCTAAATATTTTGTCTTTTGTGTTTCCAAGTACAAGGTCATTAAATTTGAGCCATCCTTTTTAATGGTCCAGTCATTTTTATGTTTAAAAGGGAGCTTGGCAGTAAACTTATGGAAACTTCCAAGAAGACATCATGCAAAATATAAAATAAACTGGGTTCAATGTCCAAAACCAACTCTCTTTTTCCATTTTTTAATGGGAAGTATGTATCTCCACATAAGCAAACCTATAGAAGTTGCATAATGTGGGAAGAAATCAATCATTACCAGCCGTGACGGCGGGGCTGGTATTGTTTCATCTTGTGAGTTCGTGCATGTGTGCGAGTCTTATAATTCATATTGTGGGAGCATAAATCTGTTTACGCCATCCTTTGTGGGGACTAGCCTTCCTTATCCATAAAGTTAGGGTGAGGGTAATTCTCCATTAAATGAAGGTAAGTCAGTGTAATGTCCTCTGAAGTGATGGAAACATGACTGTGTGTGAGTTATCACCGCAAAATGTTGTCCTGAAGACACCTAATGTAGCAGGAACTACCACAGATGCGGTTTTGAGTATTTTGCCAGGTTTATATGTCTGTGGACAGATTTTGTCATCACAATAGCGCCAAAACCATGCAAGACGGAGTCGCAAAACTTCACAGATGGAGTTAAGGTCAAAATGAAGGTTGAGTTGAAAGATGGGTGTGGTCTGAGCAACTCGGCCAACACTGGCCTACTTTTTTTTTTTTTTTTTCATGAAGGCCTGGTTTGAAGATGGGCGGAAGTAGGGGGTTAGGTAAGGATGGGGCCACTGCCCACCTGCTTTACAGCCCTGGCTTACATCTTTTTGAAGTTTTTTTATTCAGGGAAGTTTCACTAAGAGGAAGTTTCTCTTTGGCAGGAACACAGTGATCACATTTGCACAGTAACACACTTTTACACAGCTGCCCAGTACAATCACAGTCTGATCTGCTGGCAATCTGCTGCTCCGCTGAAGCAGTTGGGGTTATTTGGGGTTTGTTGCTCACCAACCTTTATCCTGCCGGTACAGGGGAAAAACTTACAAGCTACCGGCCACAAAACTTTACAGTTGTGTAGTAGGGAGTTCACAGAATAATCCATGTGAATGTTTGTGTTATGTACAAGATTATGGCTTGGCCTCTCCTCCACTCAGGACAACACAAGAACAACAGCATATTAGCTCACAAGAGGTGCAGCAAGAGGGGATTGTATTTATCCCACGCTGAAAATATGCGTTCACTCAGTCTGTATTTTCTGTTAAAGCTGCACTGGAATGGGACTCCATCCCAGCAGCTATGAAAGAATGGCACACATACAGTCCATTTAAAGCTTGTGTAAAGAAATGTAAAGAAATTAGTACTCAGCTCCGTCAGTACTAAAACGGTACTGACAGAGCTGAGAGCTGAGTACTCAGTCTGTCTGTGCTGAAATTCCTGTGCCGTCTGCTGTCACCTATTGCTGTCTTGCTATCTCCTGTCTTTCCGCATGTACCTGAATGCATGCCTTTTATTGCTGTTTTTCTGTATCGGACTGATTTATGCATTTTATATGTATTTTCTGTCTGTGTTTCTGCTTTGCATGTTTTTAGCGCCCAACAATACAGCATAATGTATTGAGTCCATGTTTCACATTAATATCCCTCATTTATTTGCTTTGTGTGTTGCATGTTTTAAATACTACTTGACAATGTAGCATAAGGGCATCCTGAATGATGTCTCTATTAGCTTTAATATTCTGTTCTTCTTTTTGTTATTGTTCTGCATGATTATAAATGATACATGATAAATAAGTGTGATTTTAACCCCGTATTCTGTTTTTTATGGTGACTTTGTAACATCTATCCTAGGACTACAGATGGAAAATTTGGATATATACAGATATATAGGAATAATATAGATATAAACATCATGTCAATACTCATGTAACAATGTCGTAATGATCCAGAATAATGGTATTTGACATCCTGGAAATGAGACTCAACAATCAGCTATCTTTCTGATGTGTTTATGAACAGAAACAGACAAATCTTACTGATTCTATCTCTAACATCACTAAATATGGTTTTATTTTCAGTGGGTATTATGAAATGAACAACAATGATTGCATTGTTATTGGCAGCATGTGTGAATCATATTTAAGCTGCTGTTTTTACTACACAGCCGGTTGAAATATTTACCCTGGGGTTGCAGGGCAGGGGGTGTGTGAGCTGCTGTGTGCAGACATTTGGGTCAGACCCAGCTCGTCTGTTATTTGTCTCTTGTGCAAAACTCTTCAGTGCAGTTTATGGCTTCTTGGACGGACTAAAATGGGTAAAAGTCTGAACGATGGCCAAGATACAAAAACAAACTCTTGAGAAATACAAAAACACAAACATGGCTAATGTCAAAAGCATTTTTTCTTCATCTGTAATGTTACATTAAAAATAATTCACAGTATACAACAACAGACATTACTGAGCCCGGCAACTGCTTGAAGTGATTAAGTCATCGTACTGATTCACTGTGATTTACATGCTGCTTTATTTAGTAATATTTCAAGTGACATTGTAAGTGAAGCATTCTGTCTCTTTATCCAGTTACTGGCCTGTGGAGAATCAAAGCAATTGCCTGCCAACAAGAAGTTCTAAAATACAGTATGTTGCTGTATTGTTTACTAAAACAGAAAGTGCAACAGCTGTAGGCCTATAACAAAAAATACTGTAGCCCTTAAATCCTGCACTTCGTTGCATAAATTAACATATTTAAACCCGCTTACCCAGTGGTTGTTTGCTTACTTTACACCTCAGCAATGATGTCACTTTGCACATCTCTGATTAAAACGTATCGGTGACAGGCTACGCCACTTAATGCATTTCAAGACAGCCTACTATTATATATATAAGTTGCTTAATGGTACATGCTTGTAAATATGTATGCCATATTTCCTTACATCCTGATCAGGGCCAGGACCCCAAAACTGCTCCCAGTGCAACCACCAAATCACACACTGTTCATAACTGAATGAACACACACACACATTTTACTTGTTAGTTGTGTTATTTTCCAATGTTTTCTTGCAACATTAAAGTTGTCTTTTGATTTTGAATAATTAATCTAGCCACAGTGATTTTAATTTGACAAGCTGGCTAGAAAGTAATGAATGTGTTATTAAGTTTGGCTTAAACATGTTTCATTAGAACAAGCTTGACTTCATGCTGTTTGCTTGCTTGCTAACTGGGCTAAAGACATAGTTATTAAAAGTCAATTTAACACTGTACACAGTGTGGGGACCAGGCCTGGATTTTCATTATTTTAGGGGCAGGGTCACTTGGCTATTGGTGTTGTCAAAATTTTGAGGGCATGAACGCCAAATGCCAGGACAGCAAACAATAATTATTCTAAGTCCATGGAAATAATTAACTAACTTAACTTAATTAACTTAAAGGTTAAGGATGATTTTATGTTGATATACTCTACACTCTATTTATAGATATAATCTCGAAATAATGACTTAGAACATAAAAATATTGACTTATTATCGAAATGATTATTTTGAAAAACTTTCTAATTATTTTGAGGTACTCATTCTTACAAGATCTGTCTTTCATCGCATTGGTGGAAATGGACTTCCGTAGAAAGAGACAGTACATGAACAGCAGCACACTGAAAATAGTTTCATAAAGAGCACCATGTAATGCAGATCAAGCTGTTTGTCAGTGTTAACAGAGACTCTAGTCTGCAGTGTAAACCACAGAATTGCAGAGTAACATTAGGCTTCAAGTTTATATTACATCACCATTTCTGTCCATATTTGCACGCTCACTTTCTTGTCCACATGAGCACTGTCCACTCATGGACACTCTCTCTGTCTACTACAGTCTGCATCACACTCAACAACAACACAGAAAGTCGCACTGATCTGGTGCCCCCCTGCAAAGTCAACTCGTGTTATTGATTTTGCCCAGCCATTATTTTCAGCAGAAGAAGGAAGGAGAGACATTGTATCTTAAGTAGAGGTTTAATAAATTTGGGATCATTCCAGGTGGGTTTAGTGGGCGGCTGTGGCTCAGTGGTAGAGCGGGTCGTCCCCCAATCGGAGGGTTGGTGGTTCGATTCCCGGCTCCTCTAGTGTCGAAGTGTCCTTGGGCAAGACACTGAACCCCGAACTGCTCCCGGTGCTGCGCCACCGGTGTATGACTGTGCGTGAATGCGTTCTGATGCACAGGTTGGGTCTTCTGTAGCAGAAGAAGCCACCTGTCA
>JAJHUR010137197.1:0-17113 GCA_027495735.1 Lutjanus campechanus | reverse complement strand
GGGCTCCAAGGTTGCATTTTGGCCGTGTGTTCCTCCTCTTTTGATCTCCACATGGAAAACATGAAAAACACTTTTCCAACACTATCCCAGCATCACCAGACTAATCTGCAGGTCAAAATACCTCTGGACACAACTGGACAGACCTACAACCAATCAGAACGACGACACATGTGCATGGTCCGTTTCCAAGCAGGGCACAAAATGGCGCCGCCTGGTCGCGATCTTTCTCATAGCAACAACAACAACAAAAAAGCACACTAAAATACGTCTCTTAAAACATTGAGGCCACACAGTCAATGTAGTTACATAATCTTGATTGATATCTGATCAGCACTGTCTGACTGTCTGATCTGAGTTTCAGGAGCCTGAGGCGTCGCACTGAACTGACCTGCTGACTGGACACAACTGGACAGACCTACAACCAATCAGAGCAGCAGTTCTGGACCAATGATGCTTCTCTTTCAATCATCATATAGAACCAGCTGCATGATAAATAAATGGCTGTGATTGGCCTGAATGGATCCGAGGCTGGTGTTATTCTGTCTGAACAGAAGAGGGACCAGACGTACCTCTCAAAACAAATGAAACACAAATGTGATGATGAGACAGGAAGTAGAAATGTCATGCAGGGTTAGTTTGCTCGTACGGCTGCAGTGAGAAACTAAAACTAACCAGATCAAACGATGGAACAAAAACATGAAGCTTGATTTGGACTTTCAGTTGTGAAAAGACCCTCGGAGTCAAAAACATTCAAACCACACACACATTTCGATATTTTCATTTTTAAATAAAACTTTCTACTCAAACCATCCTGTGAATTTACTCCAGACGTCCAGTTCACCTGGAAAACGTCGCTCAGCTCAGCAG
This sequence comes from Lutjanus campechanus, assembly GCA_027495735.1. Taxonomy (NCBI): domain Eukaryota; kingdom Metazoa; phylum Chordata; class Actinopteri; order Lutjaniformes; family Lutjanidae; genus Lutjanus; species Lutjanus campechanus. The sequence continues at coordinate 16,246 of JAJHUR010137197.1, read as the reverse complement.
GTAAAACGTTGACAGCAGCTGAGCCGTTCGAGGCCCGCACCACCCGTCAGATCGCCAGTCCTCCTCCTGCTCTGTCCTCTGTTTGTCTTTCTGAGCGACACAAATCCTCCCGCTTGTTATTTCAACCTTTCCTCCATTTTCCAAAAAGTTCACGTCCACGTCCAGCTCAGATCGAACAGGAAGTCCCAAAATCTAAAGAGCCGACCGACCTGCCCGTCAACTGTCAACCGCTCAGTGTGTGTGAGAGAGAGAAAGATGGAGAATGAAAGTCTGCAGTGTGAGCAAAAGTGTCGACCGTGGTGTGGTGGGATGTGTGTGTGTGTGTGTGTGTGTGTGTGTGTGTGTGTGTGTGTGTGTGTGAGACCACACCCTCGGTCCTGTACAGCTGGACTGATAAACAATAGAGGGATATCCTTGTTTTCACAACCAGCAGAGACACAGAGACACACACAGAGTGAGGGAATGTGATATCTCATTCCACCAATGTTTTTACAGAACTGCACTAATAAAACCGAGAGAGAAGAAGAAGAAGAGAGGAGGGAAAACATCAAACTGAAAGAGGAGAGAGGAGGAGGAGGCAGGAAACGGAGGAGAAGGAGGAAAGGAAAGAGGAGATAGGAGAGAGGTGTGAGGATGGACAGGAAGAGAAAAAGATCACCGACTACAACACGATGAGCTCATTTCCTTTTACTAAAACTACTTTTTTTCCCCAAGACGTGCACACACACATTTGTGCTTCTATACCTGTGAGGACCGTCGCTGATAAAACACAAACTTTTAGAGGAAAGAAGGAAGGAAGAGGAGGAGTTCGACATTTCAGGGAATAAACTACAGTAATTCTTTTATAAAGGAAATTACTTTCATGTCTGTGTTTAAAGGACACAGCTGAATTCAGGAGGCAGTTAGCCTAGCTTAGCATAAAGAGTGGGAGCAGGTCAAAGTTCAGAGATACACCAAAATAAATCAAATCATGCTGAATTTCTTTGTTGTTAAAATCTGTAAATAAACTTGCATCAACACTTTTCATGACCAGTCTGTGTCCAACTGTCTCTGAGATTTAAGTAGCCAGAGTCTCTCCTCACCTGCTCCAGGCTGGACTCAGCATCTTAAACCTCAAAACCTCCAGAGTCAGTGTTTATATTTCTTATATGATTCATACCATCCATCCCTGATTATACCTCCTTGACGTGTGCATCATCGAAGTACATCCATCGTCGGATCTTGGTCTGGAAGAAGAAGGTGGAGTAATGTTTCCCGTAGTAACACACCATGCCGACCAGGTAGAGCTCCGACTGACGAGCCTTCTCCTCCGTCACCCTGTAAAACAGCTGCAGAGACGACGACAGAAGCAGAACTGAAACGTTTTCTGATTTCACCGTACGCCGATGACGCTCATGTTTATCTGAGTGTCGGTTTGTCTTACGTCGCCCAGATGGAGGCACGTCCCCAGGGTGTGAATGACGTCCTCGGCGAGGTCTGAGTGATCGGAGTCCCAGACCAGACCGATGGTGATGATCTCAGGACTGTTGAGGAGGACACGAGCCATCCTGAGCTGCTGACCGCACTGACTCTGACGAAGAGGAGGAGGAGGAGGAGAACATTTATACTGATACGAACAGTCAATAAACATATTTTTAGGGTATTTAATGAGTGATCAGAGTCTTACGGGACAGTTTCGCAGGTCTCCCATGCTGGCGTTTCTCAGCAGCTCCCCAAACATGCTGGGAGTCGCTTTCTCCCTCGACTCCAACATCTTCACCGCCTGATTACTGAAGAAGAGGAAGAGGAGGAGGAAGAGGAGGAGATGTGATCGTCACAGCTTTGTGACTCTCATGATATGTGACAGTGTCTCTTCTGTCATATGGATCCAAAGAATCATTTTCTCAGGCCTTTTAGGTGAAGTTTCCCTGAAGACTCAGAACAAACGTCCTCAGTTCGTCCACGAGCTCCACGTTTGGACATATTTCTCAACTGACAAGTTTGTGACAGGATCAATTAATTAATTAACTGTGCTGTGTAATTTTTTAATAAATTTTTTTGTGACTTCTTGACTCGTCTAATTGTGTTCAAGCCTTTCTGGGAGTCGCACAGCTGTTTTGTCAGTAACATGATAATAATGTGGGTTCAATGATTTCTTAACTGACAGGACAAAGAGGAGGAGAGTGGATTTATGAAATAGATTGATTATTGATGGATTAGATTAGAGGTAGAGCTGGATAAGCATGTTGCTTCTTTACATCAAGAGGTGACAGAAAAACCTCCTCTGTGTTCTTCTTTATAAAATCCTCATTTGTTATTTACTGAGAGTCAAACTCTGACAAACTGATCAACTGTGACCAAACAACCATGATGCTAAATCCTGATTGGTGCATGAAAATATGTGATGTCATCTTTTTCTCAGGACAAAACTGTGTGTTCATGTTGGTTCACATCACTCAGACGCAGAAACTGTTTCACTAAAAATATATTTAAAAGATTTAAAGTTGTTTTAAAGATACGATGATGTGATGAAATTCATCATCATCATCAGGTTGTGTCACTTTAAGAGACGCACACACACACTTTCAGGTACCTGTAGTTGGAGAATGAACCGTGTGTGTGTGTGTGTGTGTGTGTGTGTGTGTGTGTAGCCATGATAAAGAGAGATTAGTCGGTTGCCTTGGTGACCCTGAAGTGTAACCTAGCGACAGTAGTGGGGAGGGGGTGTGGCCTCAACTTACCTCTTCTGAGATGAGAGCTAAACATAGAGCCTCACACACACACACACACACACACACACACACACACAGAGTCAGACTTACCAGAGGGAGGTGGTGGAGATGTAGTGGACCATCTGAATGAAGGGCAGAGGGTCTGAAGACGCTCCACAGCTGCTGCACACACACTGAAACACACACACACACACACACACACACACACACAGAGGAGGTAAACATCACGTCTGACACTCAGTTTCACTTGTTGAGTTTTGGTTCTGTTCACGTTCTCCGCTGCAGGGTTCTCAAACACTGCAGGGTTCTCAAACACTGAGCCGTGCAGCTCGAAGCTGAAGAAGAAATGTTGATTTACTGCTTTAAAACAGAAAAGCTCCTGTTTAAGGAGGACGGTTTGTTTCCATCTGGGTCACTGCTCTTTCCATCTTTTTTTGTTTTTGGCTTTGATGAAGGAATCTCCCATCCTGTGACACCCTGCGGCACCCTGTGACACCCTGCGACACCCTGTGACACCCTGCGGCACCCTGCGGCACCCTGTGACACCCTGTGACACCCTGCGACACCCTGTGACACCCTGTGACACCCTGTGACACCCTTCCTCTCCCCTGTGTGTCTCTTTCCATCACTTTAAGGCTGTTTGCGTCCCTGCGGTCCCTTGATGAAGGCTCATATAGATGTGTGGACAGTCGGCCGGGGTTTGGACAAATATTTCTAAATGATGTCTGGGTTCAGTCAGTGTGTAACAGTTTCAGACAGTCTCACCTGTTCAAAGAGCGTCATGGCGAACTTCTGGTGAGGGATACAGTGTCGGGCTGTGCAGATGTCTTCTTTGGTCTCGTCTGCGATGTGGAAGTGAATCCTCATCAGGATGTTCTCCTGCAGAACCAAACTCATGCTTTAAAGACTTCATGTAGCTGAATGTTTGTACAGAGACGAGTGAGACAGTGTCGTCGTGTGACGTCTTACGAAGCACTCTGCAGCGTCGTCCATGATGCCGAGCTGAAACCTCTGCTCGTCCTGGAAGGTTTTGGCGAGCGCGCTGCGGAGAGCGTCAGACGGTAAAACTTTCTCACTGCTGTACTGAAACTGAGCGAAGATACTCTGAGAGGACCCGGACAGACGGAGACAGATAGAGACAGACAGAAAGGTTAGACACAGTCCAGGATCAACTTCAGATTATCAGTCTGACTGATTCTCACCTTCAGAGCGCAGAAAATACACGAGTCCTCCATACATTTATGAGACGTCAGCTGACGGAAACTACGGCGGAAGATGTCGAGGTGCCACAAGACCTGAAGGACAGAGACAGAAAATATCAGTCAACACAAAGACAAAATCTAGCAACTCACCGGCTCAATCAGGTCAGAAGTTAGAAAGAATAAAATATGAAGCTACTTCCATCATCAGCTCCACAAAAAAAAAACCTAAGCAGTGGAGCATCTTGGTTCCTTCTTCAGTCAAATTCAGACACTTTTCAAGCTTTTTCCAGGACTTTACAGCTGCGGTAAAGAACATATTTCAACATGATACTCAACATGATTATTTTTTGTGACAGCAGTCTGCAGGAGTAGACTTTGCTTCCTATATCCTGGCCGAGCCGATATCTGACTTTCTTTGTTTAAAAAGACAAACTCACAAACTCTCCAAACCTTAACAGTCATAAAAGCATTAAAATTCAAACATATTCAAGGATTTCCAGCACCTGCAGAACCCTGATTCTCACATCACGTTACAAAAAATGTGCAGCCGTTCACCGTGTACTGTGTACACAGGCGGCGTCACAACTTCAAAATTAAACTGAAAAATCAACCAGAATCAAATCAACCAGATGATGTTGTGCATCCAACATTTAAACCCAATAATCAGGCTGAATAACTGATCAACATTTGATCAAAATCACAAAATGACCTACTGCAGTTTTCAAATCTCAGGAGGTAAAATGTCGAAACTTCATTTTAAATAAAATCTTGTGGTTCTGCAGAGACGTCCTGACTGAAGAAAACATCTTTGTTTGGTACCAATAATCATTCTGATGATCATTCTAATATTGTAAATCATATCACCATTGTATCAGTCAAAATAAATCATGTTAGTCACATGATGTGCATCAAGACGAAAACCTTATAACCTTTCCACAAAAACTATTGATGGGCCTCGATCACCTCAACCTGCAAACATCTGATCCCAAAATCTCAGCAGCCAAAGAGCAGAAAATAAAGACCTTTCTGTTTGGAATAAACCTGAATCTACTGTCTGAAAACATCTCAAAATAAGAGTAAAGAAAACGTTTCTGTTCATGACTGAAATCCAGATGAGCAGCCGATCAAACCAAGAAATCTACCTGCAGAACTGAGACCTTTAAAATCTTCACGTCTGCAGGATGAAGAAACGAGACCAGAAGCAGAAAACTGGTTAAAAATCCAGATGAAGCTCAGTGAGTCTGAGCTGCAGCGGCTCCGTCTGCTGCTGCTGCAACTCCACTAAAAGCCTCAATGTTTACATCAGCACAGCTACCGACCAATCACCTGTCAGCACGGCCTCACCGCCGCCACTAACCTGCAACCACGGCCGGACCAATCAGAGAGCGAGTTTAGACACCTGAGGGCGAGCAGAAGTGTGTGTACGAGAGCGAGAGCGAGAGAGAGAGACTGTCAAAAACACAAGTAGAGCTGTGTGTGTGTGTGTGTGTGTGTGTGTGTGTGTGTGTGTGTGTGTGTGTGTCACACAGTGTTCGTCACTCTCTCCATCTGCTTCAGGAAACCATCTGGACTCCTGCGTGACGAAACCGACGAGTGTGTGAGAGAGATGGAGTGTGTCAAAGTGAGAGTGATGTTCAGAGGAGTGTGTGTGTGTGTGTGTGTGTGTGTGTTGAATGTGTCACTGTGAGTCTGGCTGCATGTGAGCCTGTTTAACACCTTTTTAATATTAAATAATATTATTAATTGATGATTGATTAACTGGTCATCACTCTAGTTGGTGGCTTTGACCAAAAAATATATGGAAATTAATAATTATTTAATCTTTTCTTTTATCATTGGTGTGAAACTAAAGTGACTCTCAGACCCTCCAGTTATTAAAATGCAGCTTTTTACAGTTTCTGTAATTTTGATGCCGTATTTTTCAAAATAAAACACAGAGAGAAGATATTTGTCCACATGACAAACATGACAAAGGACGTCTTTAATGTCACAAAAAAATGAAGTTATTGTTGTTTTCCTCTATGGCAGTATACACTGGATTAAAAAAACTTAATATTTCCTGAACTAAAACATGTTTTATAATGTTTGTCTGCAGCTCGACACTTTTCCTTTAAATCAGCTGGCGGCTCATCATGAACTGCAATTTTTAAAAAGACAATTTTAATTTCTTTTTTGTCCAAACATGTCTCTGGATCCTCTGAGGTCAGAGTCTGCAGACCTCTGACCTCAGCGTTTTTACACATTTTAGTGTGGAAATGTTACAGCTCTCATTTTTTTCTCTCATGTCTGTCCTTGCTAGCACTTGTTTGTTGTTGTTGTTGTTGTTGTTGTCCTCCCCGTGTCTGATCTGCTTTACATCGTCTGTGTAATCAGCAGCCTTTAGAATCGTTGTTAGAACTTATTTCATTATTTCAGGTTGCAGGTTTACATCTGCTCAGACTGTACAGATGAAAACTGGCCTCCGTCACCAGCCTCCACTGCAGCAGGAGGACAGAAAGTTAAATTACAGCAGCTGTGACGTTTCATAACAGGATCACAAACAAAGTGACAGTTTGAATTATCTCTGAGTGAAGCTGCAGAATCATTTAACATCATAAACACGTCACCGTCTCTGTGTTTCTCTGGTTTGACTTCAGGTTGTCGTCCTCCGTCCTGCAGGTCAGACTCAGACTCTCAGAGTCTCGTCTCCTGCTGAGCTGCAGGAATTCAGACACGGAGGAATTTTTTCATCACTTTATTTGTGAGGAGGTTTGAAACCGAGTCTGTCCTGAGGTCACAGAGACACTCAGAGACTCACAGTGTTTGATCTGATTATTGTTTATTAATCTGAGAGGAGAGCTGACAGAGACTCAGAGACTACAGCTGCAACCATCAGTTCATCTACAAACACTTTATCATCTGTCAGGAAATCATTTTTCAACCAAAAACAACAAATACTCACTGGTTCTAGTTTCTCCAGTGAGAAGATCTGTTTTATATCCCAGGAAACTTAATGTCTCTGTGTTCTGGACTGTTGGACAGACAAAATGTTTCATGTTTCACTATTCTGACATTTCAAGTCCAAGATGACGTCCTAAAGTGTCTTCTTATGTCCAAAACCCAAAAATATTCAGTTTAGTGTCAGAGAGGAGCAAAGAAACCAGAAAATATTTAATATCATCAGAGAATCTTTTAGTAAAAAATGACTCAAAATGATTCATTGATTATCAAAATAGTTGCAGACTAATTTAATAATCAGTTAATAATTGATTAATCGTTGCAGCTCTGAAAGTGACCTCATGTACGACAAAAAGATGAAGTCAGTTCTGAGGAAGACGAAGATGATGAATTCAAACATGACGCAGCTCACAGACAGTTTAAAGAAGAAAAATCAGCAGTGGACGGATTTTAAAAATCTTCTCCTCCGTGTGTTTGTTTGGAGTTTTAATCTCCGAGGTGTGAATCTGGTGGAACATTCTGTGGTGTCAGCACTTTGGGTGTGTTTGTTTTCTCCTTCCTGTCCTCCCCCCCGCCGGGTCCAATATGTTGTTTTGTCCCCGCAGGACGGAGCAGCAGCGTTCAGCAGGTCGGTCAGGTAACAAACCACAAACTACAAATCCTGCACAGTTTGATCCCATAAATCATCTATAAATAGATTAGTTTCAGTCAGAGCTGCAGCTGGAGGTTATTTTTAATGATCAGATCATCTGCACATTATGTTTCTGATCAAATTATAAAATGTGAGGAAAGAATGGAAATTCCTGTTTTAATTCCCCAAAATGATGTTTTCAAATGTGTTTGTGTTGCACCAACAGTTCAGAACACAAAGACACACAAAGAGAAACATCAGCTGTCACATCTACAGTTATTATTCAAATATTAGAATCAGGATTAAAATCCACCACGTTAAATTCCTGTGTGAGTCTACATGAGCATGTTTTATCAGACAGACTCAGGTTTTAATGACCTTTGTGATTTCCTCCTGTAGTTCAGTTAGAAAACCAGAGGACCTGCAGAGTTTCTCTCCTGATGATGCAGCTCTGCAGCTCTGCAGCTCTGCAGCTCCTGCACACCGTGAATTAAGGATTTATTTGGACCAAACCAGAGCTGGTGATAGTTGGACATGAAGTGTTGTGATCACAGCTTCCTGTCGGGACTGAGAAACTGTAAGACAGGCCGACCTGCAGCCTTTAAAACACTCCTCACAGTCCTTTTAGGATTTTACAGGACTTCAGATCAGTTTTAGAACAAAGTATCGTCCTCAGGTCTCCGTCTGCTCTGCTGCCCTGCAGGACCTGAACCCCCCCTGAGCTCAGTGCAGCGTGAACACACTCACTTCCTCATGACTCTTCCTCACCAGCCAACTGTAAAACTTCAGCAACCACCTGACCCCCTCCACCCCCTCCACCCCCTGCAGCCCCTGCAGCCCCTGCAGCCCCTCACACATGCAGCCCTCCGTTCCTCCATCCGTCCGTCCTGATTCGTCACTGCTGCCGGACGTCAAACCGAACCGATCAGGAGGACGGTGAGGCTGCGGGCGGCTCAGCTGAGCGAAGCGGAGGCGGCGTGGCGTCCGACCGGAGGAGTCGTCAGGCCGTCGGAGGCTCAGCGGCTCCGACATGTGACGAAGACAAAGTGAAGAGGAAGAACATCGCAGTAACAAGCAGCTGAGGCCGTCAGTCCAGCTGTTCACACTCCTTCATCCTCCTCATCCTCACTCCTGCTGCTCAGGACATCAAACTTTCTAAGAACAAACGTCCGTCTGATTCTCTTTGATTAAATTGATTAATTTTCACTGTGATCAGAGAGCTGGATGTGATCAGATATTGATCATCAGCCTCGTCAGGATCCTTCTCACGTGTTTGTAGCTTTTAACAAAATGAAAACATGAAAACATTTAAATCTAATCTGTCCACAAGATGGTTTGAGGTCATCGTTTGTTTTTTTGGGTCAAACTTGTTATTGTTGCCTGATAACGCAGGTGTGAGCGAGGACAGAGTGTTAAAGACCGACTGTTCCTGAACGCACCTCTTTCAGATATTCAAAGAATGAAGTCAGACCCACGCTGCAGCTTCCTGCTCCCCCGGCGGTCAAAACCCCCGAAAACCAAAGACTGACACGTGTTTGACTCACATTCAGGAGTTCTCTGTTTCAGTTTTTATCACTTCAGCTTGTTTTTAACAAAGTTAGGATTCATGATAGAGGATTTCTGTCAATAACTGATGTTTTCTGACTCATTCAGGCAGATTTCCAGAACTGATATCTGCACAGATTTGTTTCCTGCTGCCGTCACATTATCATTGTTCCTGCTCGTATCATGACGGCTCGCTGACACAAGCAGACGTAAAATAAAATGCTTTTCAAAGTTTACAGTTTGATTTATCAGATGCTTTCATCTGAAGCGACGTAGATCTGAGAGCTGATAACAAGGATCCAGTCACAGTTCATCTAAATCTGATCCAAATCACAACATGATCTACTGGAAATGATCTGATGATCTGATGATCTGATGCAAAATGTGTCAAACCACATCTGCTTTAAAGTTGACCACTGTTTATGAGCCATTATAACACATCATTAGGAAACAGTTAAAACAAATAGAAAAGGTTCATAAAGGTTCATAAGGTTTGCTTTAAACTCCACAGAGCAGTGTGTGTTTGTCATAACACACTTTATGAATCAAAAGAAGTCGTTTCCTCCTGATTATTTATCTTATCAAAAAATCTGCCTTTTGTTTTCTTGAGATAAATTAACCTGTAATGACGAGAAAACAAGCTTTATTATCTTAAAACAACAGAATCTTAAATTAATTACAGCTCAGCTGTTCTCTGCTTCATTATGAACAAATATAAAAAGATTTCACTCATAGTTTTACACGTTATGAACTAAAGTTTGATTTGTTGAAGTTGGGTTTTCATGCACACGTCTGAGACTGAACAGACTGACGGGCACATGTGCAGCTGCAACACTAGAGTGTACTGTTGTCACCATGTTGGCTCCACACACACACACACAGGAATAACTAAAACACTTAGTTTAATTCATGTTCGTTTCTCTTCTGAGTGAAAAAATGAAAATCAGTTCAGATTTCAGACCAGGTTCTCAGGATTTTAACGTTCTAATCATTCAGATGTTGATGCAGTTAAACGTTTGATTCACTCTGCAGATTCTGACCTGTGAAATGATCAAACTGTGGATTCATCAGCTTAATATGTCAGAAAACAGGATCAATAAGAAGGTTTTTATTTGGATAAAATGCACAAAACTCCATCAGTTAAAGAGATTCATGATATCTTTGAAGAAGCTGAGTTATAATATATGTTCAGTAATAATTTAACATGCAGCAGAAACAGAAGAAAGTTACTTGTTAGATTTAAGACAAAATGGTTTAAACCAAAATTACAAACATATTTTCAAATCAAACACAGTTATGGATCTGAATCTGATGTTACATCAAACAAATGAATTAAAGAGTCACATTTCTTCTGTTTTGTCCTTTTTATTTATTAATGAATTTAAAAAAAAACTGATGTTCAAACTCCAGAAATGTTCTGTTTCTCTGATGACGACAGGATGAAGCACATATTTAATAAGTTGGTTAATTTTGTTTCTAAAGTTTGAAAAAATCATCAGGATGTTTTATTTATTTAATATAAACTGTAATTTATGTTGCTGCTCTGGTTTCTGGTCTGTTTGTCTAAATGATGGCGTCTTGTCAGCCTGCACACGCTGCTTCAGCACGACACAATAATAAAAATTAATCATTCATTAATTCATCCTTTCACATGTGAAGCCAAACATCTGGAAACACATGCTGATGTGTAAAATCACTGGAGGAAAACAACTTTAAACTGTGTTAGAGAGTTTTTCTGATGATGCCTGTGTGTGTGTGTGTGTGTGTGTGTGTGTGTGTGTGTGTGTGTGTGTGTGTGTGTGTGTGTGTGTGTGTGTGTGTGTGTGTGTGTGTGTGTGTGTTAGTGTGTGTTAGTGTGTGTGTGTCATGTTGCTGAGCTCACAGCAGCTTCAGTTAAACGGTGTAATGAGTGTTTCCTCCTCAGCTCACTCTGTCATTTCAGCAGCTCCACCCTCCACAGTTAATGAGTCAGCCTCCGTTTAAACCATCTACACCAATAATTACTGCTCACACACACACACACACACACACAGACACACACACACACACAGTCTGAGGTCTCATTGTTGAGACAGACAATACACCACCACCCCTCCTGAAGCAGCTGATGAGTCAGAACAGCGTTCAGTCTGGAGGTGTTACAGGAGGATCAGTACAGACATGGAGGAGGTCTGTCTGTCTGTCTGTGAAACCGTCTGTGATGCTGCTCACAGACAGACAGACAGACAGACAGTCAGTGTGTTTACACTCACACACACTCTTTCACTCAGAGTGTGATTTTTACAGACATTAATGCACATGTCAGCTCTGCTCAGTCATCAGGAAGCTGCAGCTCTGTGAGGCTGTTCTGCCTCAGTGATCCTCTGAGCTAAATGCTAACACGCTGATGTTCAGCAGGTATAATGTTCACCATGTCAGCCATCTTAGTTTCTTATTTTTGTTGGACGATTAGACAAATATATCTCTGATCGATGATGGCCTGAATCCATCCCTGGTTGTTTTTTTTAGCTGGTTTTTGGGACGATATTTATTTTGTATTTATAAAATTTGAACATATCGCTCAACCCTACTAATGTCTGTTATTTCTTAAAAACAGACTGTTGCTTTGGATGGAGTTCGAATCATAAACTCTGGAGGAGCAGTAAGATGATTTTTTTCACTTTGCATTGACCATCGATTTTGCATGAACACTGAATCAATATATTGATCCAGATCAATGTGTCATTACACCTCAAACGCCGGCTATTTTTTATTGCTGTCATTGGCCTGCACTGGAGATACTGATTTCAGAATCATTTTGTTCTGGTAGCAGATCCAGCAGGTTTAATACGTGGTCGGGTCAGGAGCCATGCCACAAGCTACAAGAGAGAGGGAGAGATGGAAGAGCAGCGGTGCAGCAACCAGAAAAACCCAAATACAGAAAAAAATGAGAAAAAAGAAGTTATGAAGTTGAAAGAAAGTAGCTGAAACCAGCTGCTCCTACAGGAACAAGCTGCACACCGACGCTTCAGTATTAATCTAATGTCACTGCTACAGTTTAATGTGCAGAGATCTGACATCTCACAACACGGGTCAAAGGTCAGAGAGCAATGTGGAGTAGGCATGTGTCTAAAAGAGGGAAGACATGATAAAAGGTGTGTGTGTGTGTGTGTGTGTGTGTGTGTGTGTGTGTGTGTGTGTGTACCTGCAGGGCGCTGTTCAGGAAGCAGCTGTTCTGTCCCGGCTCGTTGCTCAGTCCTTTACTGGGAGCGATGGACGTCATGGTGCGAGGCGTCAAGATTCCCTGCATCTGACCGCCGCCCACCCCACCTACACCGCCTCCGCCACCAACACCGCCTCCAACACCTCCAACACCAGCACCGACGCCTCCACCTCCGCCTCCGCCTCCTCCGCTGCCCGACGCAAAGTAGTTCCTCTTCCACGACATCCTCTGTGTCTCTCTCCTGGTTTGTCTCTCGGCCTCGCTCCCCGCAGGAGTCAACTTCCTGTTGTCCGTCCTCGTATCGAAGGAGACAAAGCCATGTCCTCCGGCCGAGAGGAGGACAGAAAAAAAATGGAACTCTGCTCCAAAAGTTCCAAACAAAAATAAACACCTGGAGTAAAAATATTTAGTTTAAACTTTAACTAATTTTCAGCATTTTTAAATTCCACAAATTGCTAATTTTTCACTTTAAAATCCAAGAATATCCAGAAGTTTTGTATCCAGGTTTGAGCTCCAGATAATTCAGAACATTTTACACTCCACAGGTTCTGTGTTCAATGATCCTCTTAGTTTCACACGTTCCAGTGAATAAAAATGATTTTTTTATTCTGTGATTTAAGGAATTCCAGAGCTTCTCCTCTTTATATTCCAGGACTTTCCAGGACTTTCCAGGCCCTCGTCCCTCCGCTGCAGGTGCGACGACCTTTGTCCTCCTTTCACACGTCAACACGTGCAGCTGAGCCGTGACCGCTCCTCATCCTCCTCTCCTTCATCATCATCATCACCACCACCAGAGACGAAACCGGCAGAGGACACAAACCAGTCAGCAGGTCAGAGGTCACAGCTGCAGCCAATCAGGATCGATCTGCAGGAGGAGGAGGAGATTATATAATTAACCAGTGACCAGCTGCAACTAACGAGAACAGATCCCTGCAAAAAAATAACAAATCATAATCATTTAAATTTGAAAATTTTTACTTTTTTATTAAAAAACCAACAACCTTAAATTAATCAATTGATTAATTGATCCTGTCACAATCTAGTCAATTCAAAAACAGGACCTATTTTTCAACTAGTGATCAATCTGGCAATATTTTTTCCTCAAAAAGATTAATTGATTATCAAAACAGTTGTTGATTAATTTAATAATTCATTTGAATCAATATTTGCAGCTCTGATCCTGCTCCTGTTTTATCTGCTGCTGGAAACACAAACCCTGCTCTCCTTCACTAATGAATCTCAGCAGCTTCCTGTCACTTCTGCACATTTATTTCACATTTAAAGTCCCAGCAGAGACTCAGACGACAGAACCTGGACGACAGCTTCACGTCGCCTGCAGACGGTTGGTGAAAAACACCGGAGAAGTTTTGTTTCTCTGGGTGGGATTAAACTCTTTAAAGCTGCTGAGTGCTCGGCCTGTTTGTTTGTGAACGCTGATGAAAGCTGTGAAACTGTAAAAAGTTTCAGAGCTGCAGAAACCCGACATTACTCAGTAACCAGCAGGAGCTGTAATAACTGGATTTAAGGCCTTTAAATCTCCTCTCAGACCGTATGTTGAGATAATTTAAGGCTTCTGCAGACGGAGGAATGACTCGAGGAAACCCTCCTGTTCTTCACACGGAGACACGGAGCAGTCTGTCCCTCGCTCCGTCTCAAACTCAGCGGTTTTATTGTCCTGACCGTCTACATGTGCTGCCAAAGCACTCAAAGAGATTTCTGTCAGTTAATGCAAAACACGCTGATTAGATGTAAAACCAGACGGACTGTAACAGGACAAACAGTCTGTCTGAGCTGCAGAGGAAGAATCTGTTCAACACTAAACAAAAGAACAAAAGTCAGGCTCGTCGACAACTTATCATGAAAGAGACCAGTTCAGTTTAAAATGGATAAAATATCTACAGCTGATTATAGATTTTATTACATATATATTAGCTGATTATTTCCTCAGTGTTTGGCCTTCATGTTAGTTAGATAATCAGTCCCTCCAGGATGGATTTTACAGGTTAAAATCCCTGATTTCATGGCAGCTTTTCTAAAAAAAATTGTGATGCATGTGGTGATGTTTTTTTTATGTATAATTCACTTAAAAGAATCAAAGGTAACATGTTGTTCGGAGAATAAAGGTGCACTGAGTGTTCTCAGTCACCAAAAAGGTTCAGGATTATAAAACTTCTAACTTATATTAATAACTTATAACTTATATTAGTAAATGAAGATGTTGATCTGGGAGGTAAAAATCTGTTTGAGCTCAAACTCAAAAACAACACAAATTTAATTCATTTTTAAAAAATCCAACTGTCTTTTATAATTGTAGTTTGCTCCTGCATTTTTACTGCAAAAAAACTATAAACATCATAAGATGCATTGCAGTTTTTTTTAGAAAAGCTGCAGTGAAATCAGACATTTTAGGCTGCAACAATCCCAAAAACAGCCTCTGAAATCCTGGAGGGACGGTGTGCAGTGAACGCAACATCACAACAGACTGAATAACTATAAATAATATTATTTAAATCTCTTGTATTCTTATGACGACGTATTATAGTGAACTGTTCTGTAAATGTCGCTCTTCACTAAGAAAACATGTTTGTTTGGTTCATTTATCAGCAAAAATTAAAAATTCTGATTTTTGATTTTTATTAATTTAGTTTTAATTTAGTATATTTGTCAAAATAATCACTGATTTTTCCCCCTGGTGGACACAGGAGACAGAAGAACTGAGCATTAATGGATTAATTATCTGAAACTGTTCTGTTTTGTTTTGTATTAATGTTTGTATGAACTTGATCCAAAAGTTTAAAATAAATCAAAAAGAAAAAATAACTTCATGACTACATGCAGGATTTTAAGAAGAAGATTTTAAGTTTTTTGTTGTGTAGGATGATGAGGGGTGTGTCACTGCAGGGACTGGTTTACAGCAGCAGACACACACACACACACACACACACACACACACACACACAGACACACACAGACACACACAGACACAGACACAGACACACGCACAGTGTTTATGTGCTGACATGTGTCATTATGAGCGACTCAGACAGTAACAGTCGAGTTCAGAGCAGCAGATCTCATCAGGATCACTTTACAGAGAAAAACATGATTCTTCTTCTAATGATTCATGCTCAGTTTTCTGTCTGAACACACTGGACAAGGTCAGAGCTGAACTTCTGACCTCTGACCTCAGCTTCACACCTGAAAACAAACATCCCACGTGTCAGAACTCCCATGATGCTCAGCAAACAGAACAAACAGTCAAACTGTCTCCACAAGTTTTCAGACTGAAACTTTTCTGGGATTTTACCTCTTTTTAAGTAAATAAATAAATAAATATGTTCATAAATGATTCAACAGACTCCACGAGTGAGTGAATGACAGACAGACGAGTGTGTGTGTGCGTGTGTGTGAGAGTGTGTGTGTGTGTTATGTGAGAGAGGTAAACTGGCGGTCAGAGCAGAGGGAGGTGAGGAGGATTAGCCTGATCAGACTCTGTCTGTCTGCTCGGGATTATACTGTCTGTGTGTGTGTGTGTGTGTGTGTGTGTGTGTGTGTGTGTGTGTTGGAGGTAAACACTGCTCACAGAGGCGTAGTCGTCCTCTGATCTCTGATCTCTCTGGTTCTACTCTGCACGTTTGTTTGTTGTTTGTTTATTCTCTCTATGAGTCGACAACAAACAACAACAACAACAGATCAAAGAAGCAAACACCAAACAGGAAGTGGTCGACTGAAGGAGTCAAGACCAGAGGTTACAAAGACAGAAAGACCAATCTGGGTTTCTTCATGGCTGATGGTGATTATTACCAATCACAGAATCAATAAGAGATCATTTAGAAAAACAAAGTCTGATGAAAAGTTTCTGTTCAATTAGAATAAAACCTTTCAACATTAACCAGCCTGATGTTATACAAGCAACAAACTGCTTAAAGGAAGAAGTCAGTGTGCATCAGTGTGTGTGTGTGTGTGTGTGTGTGTGTGTGTGTGTGTGTGTGTGTATGTACAGTTCAGGATGTTTGTC
>JAJHUR010137196.1:0-31129 GCA_027495735.1 Lutjanus campechanus | reverse complement strand
CTTGTGTCTCTCTTGTGTTTTAATTAAAGACTGCTTAATTTCGTAACAATAGAGCGTTTCCATTTTTTCTTCCAGTGAATCATTCACCAGAACAGTGAAGCTCTTGATGTCGGAGCACTCTGCTCTGTAATTATCCTCACAAACCGAAGCTACCGGAGGTGGTTCTGCTGAGCAAAGAGCGGACTCTTAATGCCGGGGTTTCACACGCAAATTAGGACAATTAACGGCCTCATTAATTTGGGAAAGGGGAAGTAATATTCTAGTTAAAGTAACGCTTCATTAAGTCAATGTTATCTGTGGTAGAGGGCTAATTGATGAACTCTGAGGGAAGGGCAATAATAAGAGGAGATGACTTCTTGGTTACAGTAGCGCAGAGAGGACTGTGCTGAGTCTGCAGAGCTGAAATGACTTTAGGTAGGACATGTTCATTTCATACTTTTTTTTTTCATCGCGAGAATATAGCCGCAAAGCCACTAAAGCGTTGAAGGAAATGTCGCGATGCCTGCAACCTCTGAAGTCTCTGCAGGGTGCCGTCTCTGCACGTGATGCAGGAGATAGACGGGGCCCGAGGGTCAGCAGTTTACTCAGCATGACGGAGACAACAAAGCACGTCTTAAAGTCAGACCTGCACCACTGATCACACGTGTTACCCGAAACCTTAGTAAGACACGTGTCTTACAAAAACAGACAATTTAAGTCATGTTAAGTGAGCATGCTATTCAAAATATATAGGCCTTTGATTAGTGCATCAGTCTTAGTCTACTGATTCATACTTTTAAGAGCACCAAATGATTTGTTGCAGGCTTATTTACATTTGTCTTAACATGGGCAGATATCAACGTATTCAAACTTTTAACATTTTATATTCACTTAATATACTTTTCCCCCAAAACAATTCTGTTGTTTGTATTTTATCTTTTTTTTGAAATCATGGTTTGTAGTTTTGGAGCTATTCATAGAATCTATAACACATAATATAACATTTATACCAATAAGTAAAACTACATGACTATAGATTAGCAATTTGCCCTCCTATATATGGAATAAAATGAAATGGAGATTTGTAAATGAAAGATTTCATCAATGAATTTTGCACTTTAACTAAACCTGTTATAATTTAGTTGACTGTAGTTTTTGGTGGTAAAAATCTTCGACTAAGTCGACTAAAACTAGACTAAAATTCAGATGACTAAAGTATGACAAAAACCAAATGACATTTTTGCTCAAAAGACTGTGACAAAAACTAAATCAAAAGTACAATATTCCCAAATATTGTACTTTTTACTTCATTACACTTCTACATTTATCTGACAACTACAATGACTATTTTTGGTAGTTTTTTTTGGGGGGGGGGGCAGGAAAGGAATAATCAAGTGTGTTTTCACTGGTTTATAACCACCTGAAAAGAAGAATTATCTTTGTGTTACCTTAGAATGAGGCTGTATAGATAGATGTATTATAAGGACTAAATATGTGACAAAAAAGATGGCGCCCATTCATGCCAATGACAGTTGCATGTCTGGTGCAGTGCAAGCTCCCGCTCAGCCTGTAGAATGTCATCATGTAATGACATCACTGATTTTTAAATGTTTTTCTTGGCTCTAGGTAAATTTTTACTAATATAAATATTACATGGATCAAAAATTCATGATTTAAAGAGTCATAGTTGAGCTAGTTTGCTGTCAACAGTTTTACAGACGTCTCTTTTACATACAGCGAGGGGCCACTGGGAAAAATTCAAAGCAAGGCTGAGTGGCATGTTCTCCTACAGGCTTGGGATGGAAGAGAGATGAGGTGTTTGCAATCTGCAAGCCCACAGCTAGATGCCATGATACACACTGGTCCTTTAAATATCAGTATATAAGCTAATTATGCCAACAACACCTCACTTGAACGTTTTGAGTGCAGGAATTTTCATGTAACAGAGTAAATGAACACTGTGGTATTGATACTTTTACTTAAGTAAAGACGGTGGCGGAAAGAAAACATCTGTATAGGCTACTCACGTAGAAGTACTGTTACATTACTGAAGTATTACTAGTATTCTTCTAAAAAAAAAAAACACTCAGGGTATTGGTTACTTTTTAACAATTGATGTTTAATGCAGTATTAATACCAGGCATTCAGTTGTAAGGGGTTTTTGTTTCCAAGTTTTCATTGTCCTGTTTGTGCAGATGTGTTTGGATATTAATTTATAATGAATTAATATCCAAACTTTTCCAAAACTAAGATTCTAGCAAGCAAACTTTTGAGTTTGTCTGAGTGCTTAATGAATCTGAAAAGGGAAGATAATTGTTTTAATGGGCCATTTGTGGGCTTTCCTTCACATATGACAAGCTAAAAATGCAAGTTTCAAGTGAGCTCTTTTCTTGTAGCAGCACACCATATGGCAGATAGGCGAACATGGAGTGGGGTGTATAGACCCGGTCCATCAAAAGAAGAAGAAAGGCTTCCATACACTCGAGCTTCAGGGACTCTGAAAGCTGTCAGCGGTGGATAAACACTTACAATGTGTAATGGATGCTCAGCTTATTGTGCCTGTAAGAACGCCTTTACATTATGTTTTGATGGAAAAACAAGCTCACAATTGAACTAAAAATATCCACCATCCCAACTGACACAAGGGACCATAGTTACCAAAACTATCCTCGGGTAGAGGGAAGTTGTTAATTTCACTTCATACATGTAGAAAAAATAATTTAAATCATGAGCACCTTGGAACCAGAAAATAAAACCCTATATAGACTGTGTTGAGACAGTCCCATAATAAACATTTCTGAAAACTAATTTCTCTTTGTTGTTCACACAGAGTCAGAGAGGTGATGATGCCATCTGCTGATTGAAGCTGTAGTTTGTGGTGTTGCTGTATCTTGAGGTGTTTCTAATATTTTTGCACCTCCATAACAGTTTGAAAAAATTTTTCAAGAAGAAAAAAGTCAAAATTTCTGATTCTAGCTTGTTACATGTGAATATTTCCTGTTTTTTGTTTGTTTGTTTGTTTGTTTGTTTTTTTCACCATGCATTACATATTATTTACCAAACAATCAACTGATTAATTGAGAGAATAATTGACAGATTGATCGACAATAAAAAATAAGTAATTGCAGCTTTATTATAAACACATTCAGAGTGTTCAGTTCAACTTCAAAAGGTACTGAAGTAGCACTTCACAGTGTAAGTAACATATCATTTATTGCAGGGCTCTTGTATTACACTACATTGCATCATACAGATGTTTATATTGTTCTGGCCACTCATGAACTTTTAATAAGAAAGTTCTCTAAATATTTCAAATATCTCATTTAATGGTGCAGTTTAAAAGAGAATAACCTCTTTGGTCATATATATGATACACACACATATATGTATATATATACATCAGTATTTACAATACAGACTTTCCACATCAACAAAACATCAACCCACAATCTTAACAAGATATATAAAGATAGAATAAGACACAGGCTACAACAACACACAGCCACACAAATGGGCTCAACATCTAAATCTTCATATCTGACATGTTAAATATAAATACACATATATCATATATTACTCGAATATCATATCTCTTTTTATCGAGTACACCCATTTTTTTTTAAATCACTCATCAATTCAAATGTTTAATAACAAAATATATTTTTTAATTGTCGCCTCCAGTAGTTATGTTAGTTAATCATACACGTGTCCTACACACCTGTCCCATAACAAAAACAACAAAAATGACAACAAAACACACAGACACATACACACTCACAAAAAGACCACACCTATTAAAACAAACAAACAAACAAACAAACAAACAAGAACTTTAAAATGAGTTCAAGTACATGTACTGTGTATTTTCATGCAGTTAATGTTTGTAATACTTCTCTTTTCAATATGTATTGTCTTTTCCACATTTAATTTAATTATTTGCTGGTATTTTATGGATTTTTTTATTCCCGGAGCCCCGGTTGCAAACATGAACAGAATCCTACTTGACAACTAAAAACAGGAAACCTTAGGTGAACAGTCAAGCAGTAGCACACATTATATATAAATGTAATGTGAATATGAAGAATTTATGAGCGTGTACCTGCTTAAATTTACATAAAAAGCCACCTGAATGGAATAAAATAATGTAATTTCAGCACATACCACCAGATGGAGACAACACAGCATGCTTGCCACAGTCATGGTGCTACTAAAATCAAACATTTAGAGCTATTTTATTGTCTAATCAAATAGGAAATCACACATATATAAATATCTTTACACATTTCAACCAGCTAAATGATCCTTTGAGAGCTGATAGGGTTATTTACCAGCTGTAGTCTGCCAGACAGACATAAATCCTGCAGGAGCTAGACAGATGTCTGAGAAGGGGATATCTCTGGAGGCTTCAGCGATGGTCAACAATCAGAAAGCTATTTACTGTGAGGATAAAGATGTGTATCTTATCATAATAAGGCCCTGCTCAGTTCACTGGGGATTACATCCCTCATGATACGGGCCAAGACAAGATGGGATCGTCTCCTCAGCACAGCAGCTGCTACTCTAAACCTTCTCTCTTGGGGGAGAAAAAAAATGACGATAGTCCCCAAACTTTCCCTAGCGTGAACCACAGGAATGTCTCACCAGTCATTTTCCTGTCATTTTGATTTTCATTGATAAACCTTGATAAGGGAGTATTTCCATTTGAGCTGTCAGTGTCCTGCAGCTGTCAGTAGAGAGCAGTAGTGCTCTGTGTTTGGTGCTGAGCTGCACGTAGAGCAGCATGTGGCTGTGAGTCAGTTAAGATGAGCAACACTTTGTCCACTGACCTCTTTGACCTTGTGGACTGAATTAAACGTGCCACACAAAGTGAGAACTGTTACATGAAGTTATGTGGACACATTGCACAATCATGCGAGGCTGCTTTCAATAAGTGAATCCTTTGAAAGTGCATGACCTTCAATGTGTGTAGAGCCTGTGAAGTCAGTGAACTGCCTTGAAAATGATGGTGAGCTCTGCATCTTCTTCTTGTCATCTTCTCTGACTTGACCTCTCCACTCTGTCTATGCAGGGATGGCTTCAAACTTAGTGAGTTTGCCACATTTCACAGACATTTGTATCTTTATCTGTTCAACCAACAAAATGATCTGTCTCTTTATCTGTATTTGGATAGAAAAGTGGATGTGGGTGTGGTTTATACTGGAAAAGTATACACCATGCCAGAACATTTGCCTGATTTAAGTCATGTTAAAAATGTTTTATTTTCTAACCTAATATCCATTGGCAATGCAATTGTTGTGCCTTCAAAGCATCAAAATGATTTAATTTTGGCATAAAATTAATGATGAAATATATTTCCATATCCTCATACTTTTCATCTCTCTGTCTTTTTTTTTTTAATTTTTAACTAATCACCCCTACCCCTTTAAACAGGAGAACATTAACAGTCCGTCCTCACTAGAAAAATATGCATCTACGTCACAAGTGCAACTCGTACTTCCATTTACTCACCCAGTAGACTGGGGTTCATGTACATTGTTCATAGAGTTATTCAAAGTTTTAAGTGACTTAATTTTCATTATCTACACAACTTCCATCATGTCACTTCTGCCATGTGGGTGATGTCACATCCGTCAGGTGGAATACATCAGAGGTTTTCAATCTTTTGTAACTGAAGACCCACTTCTGACTGTTTAAAAAATTCTGAGGACCACTTTCCCAAATAAATAAGACACACACACAAAAAAAAACACATGACAAAAACAGAAAAAAATAATTATGCCATTAGGAATCAGAACCATTTTTCATCCCCACATGCTTTGGAGCTTTTACTGGCACAGGGTCGTCTCCAACATCACTTTTTACTTTCTTTTAAAAAAGGATCTATTTTGTGTCACTACATCTGAGGGAATGTAGCTCGCTAAAAAACAAAAACGTACCCACTGAAATGATCCATTCTGTTTTTAGATTTTTATCTATTTGACTTATTTAGTACAATAGATGTAAAAATGTTTTTTTAATTACCCCAAAACCAAAAAACCTTTTTGCTAGTACCACTGCCTCTGAGTCCCACTAGATGACACTCTGAGAGCCACCAGCGGGCCTCGGCCCAGTGCTTGAGAATGTCTGTAAAGAATGTTCTTTGGTAACAGCAACCACAATCTTTTCCTCAATCTAACAAAATCATTTTTACGGTTTAGCCGAACCAAACCGCGACCGATTTACAACAGCTGGTGCGGTTGCCATGTGGCAAGCATGTGGCTGCCAGTACTCCCCGGTATATACTGGTGGTATGTAATTTTGTGAATAACTGGAAATCAACCTATTTTGTCATGTAGGTATGTGGATCTGTGACACTGAACGATCAGAAACTAATATATATATATATATATATATATATATACTGTATATATATATATATATATATATATATATATATATATATATATATATATATATATATATATATATATATATATATACATATATACATATATACATATATATATATATACATTGAAAGATTCTGCTTTGCATTGGAGATAAGAACTCTACAGTAAAGGTATAAGATTAAATAAATGTATCCTTCTGTTGAAGGGAAATAATAATAAGCATTTTCAAATTGGAGAAGAGATCCGTTTTGATAGCATTATTTCTTCTTTCCTAAATATCGTATTTGGTGTTTCCCTTATCTCCAGTGGTGGAAGTAACTAATTACAACTACTCAAATTACTATAATTAAGTCATCATTAATCATCAAATCATATTTGAGTGCTGAGTGCAGTTTACTTTAACATCCAAACCTTTCATCTGCATTTTATAATCAATAAGGCCGTCTGATTACAAACGGGCCAGTGAAAACCTTGACATACGGACGAAAAACAAAAAAACAGAAATGCTGCAGCAGACCCAGGTTTGGAGAGGTGACTGTGGCCACTGAGCAGAACGGCACAGAAGTAATTTAGCCAGAAGATGTGGAGAAACAGAAACCCCATTTCATTAAATGCTGCTATTGATAATGCATTGAACATCAATAGTTAGTTCATAGTTTTTAGGAAGAATACTTTGTACTTTTACTCAAGTGTTTTTTAATACAAGTAGTTTTACTTGTAACTGAGTAATATGTCAGTGATATAACAGTACCTGTACTTGAGCACATATTTTCAGTACTCTTTCCACCACTGCTCGTCTCCATACTGACAAAAGAGTGGGTTGAAGGGGGAAGAGCACAATATTTAGAAAAAAATAAGATTGATAATTATGTCTGTCATGATCACGGTCAGAGGGTTAGCTCAACAAGATTATTTCATTAGACCAGCAGTGACAGCCACAACCAACTTCAATTATAATCGTGCAATCCCTGTAATTTGGCAGTAAAGATTGTTCATCAGCCTTCAGTATGGATTTTCTATGGTCGATTAATGTAATTGGATTGAGAATCACTGATGTCTCAGTCTGATCTGACATGTGAGCTGATGTCAGATTTTCTTAGCAACAGGCTTTATCTTCATATTTGGTGACTTTGACTTATGGGTGTCTGAGTATTTAAGCATATGTGGTGTGTGTGTGAAGGAGAAAAAGCCAGGAAGTGCGGAAAGAGAAAGAGCCTTGAGTGTTTACCAGGTGACAATGAAACAGCATGTCCAGCTCTACGAGGGGGGACACATAAATAACCTTCATTATGAAATGAGCAATTTTCTGCACCTGCCTGCTCATTATTCCCATGCCGGCACGTTGGATTGGTGTGATCACTCCTTTTAAAGCACTAACTTCAGATGAAGGGGGGTGTGACATAAGGGTGGTAAGGAGAGAGAAGTGACGGGAGGCAGAGTAGGAGTGAGACGGCATCTTAAACTGAGCGGAGCAGATTCACGGTTATAATCTCTTCAATGATTTCCATCTCTGATGTGGGCTGGTAGGGGTGCCAAAGGATTAGTCAAGGTAGTCATGGCTCCTGCATTGCACTCGCTGTCCATCCCCGCTGCCCTCTTCCTGCTCGTCCCGCACTTAGAAGAAGATAAAATGTTGATGTCATAAATCTTAGGGTTTATCCGGGACATATATTCGAGAGCCCGGAGGCTAAACTGAATGGAAATCATTAGCACCTTGTCCTTCATTGTGATCCTCCGTCTGCAAAGTGCAAGCAAGGGTGCCAGGGGACAGTGCCATAGGTGAGCGTGTTGGCTATAGGAAGCACTGAACAGAGATGGATGAGACCAACGAGGTAAAGGTGAGGGGTCAGAAAGAAAAAAAAAAAGAAAGACGTGGAGACGTGGTCGGAGCTGCAGTGTGTAGTCAGAAGGAGATGGAAGCTGTTGTATAGGATGAGAGGTCTTAAGGACGTGTTATTCCTGGGATAGCTCTGTCATTTCCATAGTTTGAATAGCAGCCTGATAACAGTTGTGAATCACATCATTTTCCCGGCGCGGCACGTACTGCCTTTACTCCGCTGTAACCACAAAGAGACCACAAATTTGTTTTTTTTATTCACACTCAAAAGAGAATTTCTGTGTCAGAGTCCTGCTGCGTTCACATTTGTGGTAGATAACGCTCCAAATTGTGTTTGTATGATTTATTCAGCTGGAGATAGACGCTAAACTGTCAGACAGGCAACACTGGTGTTAAGTGCTGACCAACATGACTGAACTTGCTGAGAGAAAACACACTGGATTTCCTGAACATTATGTTCTCTGCCATCATTGTCGAAAAACAAACCAGCAGAGACTGAAAATTTATCAGAATCAGTAGGCTACACACACACACACACACACACACACACACACACACACACACACACGCTGTACCCTTTATTCAAATACTTGTTTTGTTCTGAAGAGAGAGTTTGACTTATTCTTCGTCACTTTTGAAGAAAAACATAAGATTGGTAACTGTTTTAGCTTTGCTCCATAATATATATTATTTCTGCATTAAAATGCTACATATGTTATATATTTTGCTGAGTCGTGTACTTGTGTTATCCCAAATGTTTCCAGCAATTTTCAAAACGCAGAGAAACTAGTAATTTATTGGAGGGAATGGTGGGTTTTCTGCTTGCTGTTGCTGTCTAGTTGGTATAAAACACAGAACATGTCAGAGTGAGGACGGAAGTTGGCCCACGTGACTAAAGGCAACGTGAATAAAACTTTAATATTACCTGGTCTGTGAACATGATTTCTGCCTGAGTCATGTCAGATAGATTTTCATCTGCTACGGTGGTTGTTTAAAAGTGAGGATAACAGCTCCCATGACCCCACGCTACTTAAAGACATCATCAAACTACTATTTGTTTTTGTTATTGTTTCAATGTGAGAGACCTGTAGCGACAGAATTTACATATTGTGTGTTTAAAACAATATTCTACATTTTGGGAAAGATGCTTATTTGCTTTATTGCCAAGAGTTAGATAAGAAGATTGGTATCACACTCATTTACATGCAAACTGTGTCGCTGGAGGCAGCAGTTGGTTAGCTTAGCTTAACACAAAGACAGAAAAGACAAAGGGAGAAACAGCTAGCCTACGGTGACGATATTTTCAAACACTCAAACTGGAACCCGTAAGTGTACTGCACGTTCATACATGCACACATGTATGAACTTATGGACACACCATAGGCCTTTTTGTCAGGATAGAGACAGAGCGAAATGCATCGTACTCTGAAAGCCACACACACCGGTGAGAAAATTATCAGCACCACAGTGTGCAAACAAGGGCTGAAAAATTAACAAAGAGACTGTAGCTAGCTAAAGACATTAGATTTCAGTCTGTCAAAAGATTATTTTAGCACCCTGTGTCTACCGGAGAGGAAAAGTTATATTGGCAAACTCAATACCGTCTGTAAGTCTTAGTGTCCCTTGTCCTTATCTTGCTTTTTTTGGAGAAATGATCCCACTGAACGGCCAGAAGAGAAATAGTTTGATATTTGCCACCACTTGATCAAATCACCAGGTTAGATCATCATTTATTCAAACAAAGTTAGGCTCTACTTCTTGTTTGTCTGGACAAATTAGTAACTGTGACTTTGACACAACTTTATTGAGTGTCAGGATCCCACAGTTTTCTCATTATCCTACTGATCCCTCACATCTCTATCCACTTTTGTCTTCTTAAAACTTTTTGGTTCAGCAGCTTATAAGAACTTAGTTTTAGGTTCTTCACCATGTTGGTGGTGCATCCCGGTACCCAGCAGCTTTTGGACAGTTTTCTGTTGTTTGCTAGCTGATGGAGAGTGACAAGAGGCACCTTCGCACAATACCATGTGATGTGATGTGGGTGGGACTTGATTGCACTCTGTCTCTGTGGGAGACAATGATTTCAGCACTTGACATGCCTACCAAACTCACCTTTCAACACCATGAAACACCATGAATGCAACATTTGTGCTGCTGGATACTTTACAAAGGAAAGATTAAACCTCCTACTGCTCTTCAGAAAAGACCAACTGGCATAACTACTGTCAGCAGATCGACTGTCACAAAGAGCTGCGAGTGTCGATGACTCATAGGCTAGCAACAGCCTTGTCACACACTGATTGATTGACACACATACGGACAAATCAGTGTTGAATTCTTACATGTGGTGCACTTTTTTTTGAGTAAGTTTTTTGAGTAATCTATCTATGTAGGTGCCGAAAACAAGTATAATATTATTATTTACATTTTAATAGTGATGGAAACTGGGACAATTTGTTAGCGAATGTTGAAAAACGAGACATTTTTGTGTTTGTGTTTACAGATATTTGTCAGGACTCAGGATACCCAGCTTGGAACCTGGACGATCCCAGACAAACATGAGACATCTGGTCACTGTTGGATAGCCAAACTTTCTCTGAAGGTACAACTGTGATGCCACAATAAAGATTAACAAATCAAACAAGATATATGTGTGTTAATAATTCAGCTTTAGGGGTTTAGTAACCTTGTGACAGAGCCAGGCTAGCTGTTTCCCCATTTCCAGTCTTTATGCTAAGCTAATCTAACTAGCTGCTGGCTGTATTCATATTTAGGCTACAGACATGGTAGAAATCTTGATCTTCTCATCTAACTTTTGGTGCAAAAGTGAATTTGCCTTAATGTCAGACTTGATGAGATGAGTAGAATTTAGTGGCATCTGTGAGCTTGCGGATTGCAAACACTTTTTCTCCCTCTCCCCTTCCAAGCATGTAGAGGAGTCTATGGTGGCCACAAAAACTGCGCACAACACAGAAGGCTGAAGAGCCAGTGTTTGGTTTGTCCAAACTGCTCAGATTAACTCAGCACAAAACTGTTAACGGATGAAATGACTAGCCTGACTTTGTCTGAAGGAAAAACTGTAAAACCACAAGAGGGATTAAACAAATCAGACAGGATATATGTGTATTAATTATTGATCTTTAGAGGTTTTGTGAGCTCGTGACCAGTGTTGGAAATAATGTTACTAAGTAACGCATTATTGTAACTCCACTACGTTTTGTGATAACTAGTAGTGTATCTTGTTACTTTTCAAATTCAATAACACACTTACAATTTCTGAAATTTAAAAGGGCTCATTGATCATTACTTTATGTGAAAAAAGCTGACAACTTCAGATGATTAAGGTTTATTATCATCTGACCTTTTTTTAAAAAAAATCATCATTATCATGCTTTGCAGTGACTGTAAAATTATTTAATCTTCCCTAGTTTTGCAGGGAGGAATAACAGTGGCTTCTTGGTCTCTTTTTTGCTCTTTTATTAGTTCTTATCTGTGGGATGTCTCGGTTTTTCTGTCTCTGTTTTTCTGTGTTTTGTGATTGATATCAGGTGATTTGGTTGTGCTCTCTGCTCTCCCTCCTTTCTGTCAGTGCATGAATAGCTGCGTTTTTCCTGTTCTGCTCTTTGCTGGTTTGCCTGTGTTTTGGCGTAGTAGACCTTATTTGTCCCCAACCTTCATCCTCTCATGGAGAATGTTAGATATTCTATGGCGCTGCACGACTGGGGCGCATATGAAGTTCTGTGATGCGTCATTACGCATGACACTGTGGCTGTGCATATTTCATACTGCACTGCAATAGCCTGTTGATCATACACCAAACAACTGATCGATGCTGATATTGTGTACTAATATGTAAAGGCATGATGATAATACAGTACATATTTTGATTTCTTAAATAGGAGAGAGTGGGGTAAGATGAGTGCAACTGTGCACATTTGTTGTCATATGACTATAAATGTAAGAAGCACCGGCTGTTATGGATAAGATATCAGGCATAACAACAATATTAAAAATGTGTATTATACTCATTGGTGATTTGCTAGTGTATAAAACCATGTGAATCATTTAGCTAAAGATTAGCCTGAATTGCTAAGCTGGGCAGTTTTTACTAATATTAGAGCTTGATTTGAAGGCCTTTGAGGCTACAATGAATGTGCCAAAAATATCAAAAATTTTAAAGCATATTTATTGTGTTTCATTCATCCACTTACTTTTCATCATAGTGATGGCTACAATGATAAGATGATATTTTGTATCACACTGTGCCACAGCAACACTAAATAATGTATGCGTTAATATTAGTTAGTTCATTTAATTAGTATAGTATAACAGATATGATCGTGGAACTGATTTTCTCAAGAAGAAAGTAAATGAATGAGTGTGTTTTCCCAAATGTTGGACTATTCCTTTAAATAATTTTCATGTAATTTGACCCAGCAGACAGTTTGAAATGAAATTGAATTCTGAAAATGAAAATCAATTTAACGTAACTGTGCAAACGCCAACATTCAGGCTTTTTTACAGTCTCAATTTTCAGTTTGTTGTTGGGTTTGACTGAGATCCCATGATGCCGATTGTTAAGGGCTTTTATTACTTTACAGCCTAAACACATCAGATTATGGCTTTTTATTGTCCCCACAGTGGAAAATAGAATTTGCATCCTGTTGTTAAATGTGCACCACAAAAGAAATGACTGGGCCAAGCCTGTCACCCACATGAGGGATCACACACGAGATAGATAGCGACCCAAACAAAGGGAAGAACATGACAAAAAACCTCAAACAAGAAACAATACTTTAGATATAAAAAGTGGCCGAGGACATCTGCAGGGCATCAGTAAACCAGGAGGGTAGAAACACATACTCCTTTGTTTTGTTGCTTTGGGCAAGGCTTGTCTGCCCTCACACTCACTCACTCATTCTCACACACATGCTTCAACACATAGAACAAAGCGTCCCCGATCAAAAACATAAGTGAATTCTGCGAGACTGTAAATTTCTGCTTTTACTTTGACAGCCATTGTGGGGTTTTAAGCCCATCCAGGGGTGAGTGGCATCCCTGCAAAGAATAAAGGATGATTATTAAAGAAAAAGAGCAGGGAGGTGTTGCTGAGAGGAGGTGGGGTGCCCAACATGCCTGGCATCACAAGGTCAGGAGTGATGCCCTCTGGCAGGAAGCGCTGTGAGGAATGGCAATGTCAGTCAGAAACCTCCCCTCACCCCCTTGGACCTGTCAATTTGCCGGCGATAATTAATCTCTCTCTGGTTAAATATAAAGATTGTAAATCACAGCATGATCCTGCACCATTAGGGGGCCTTCATCTGTCAGCTACAGACCTTGGCTAATGGCCCTTTGTAAGCAGAGCACTGGCTGAGGCAGCACACCAGCCAACTGCTGGTCCTGCTCATCATTTGTTTCTCGTGGAGACATCCCGCCTCCAACCAGCAGAGAGGGGGACCATCAAGCCGCAGGCGTGAAGACAGCAGTTTTAGACCACCAAAATTATCATCCTCAAAACCCAGAGCTTTACATTACAGTCATTTCTACTCTGTAGCATGTGTTAATGAGGCAGACATTATAAAGTGTTTAAATGTTAGCTCTATTAATGACTAATAAATCACTTTGTGGTGGTTTATACTGTAACTCAGTAATAAGACACTAATATGAAGAACTTTTGGGTCATCAGGTTGGTCTCTTCAGGAGGTGCACATAACCTGCCACTGCTGTGTTGACAGGCTGGTGCAATGGAAAAAATCATAGGGTTGTTACAACCCACCCAAAAGTCCACAACACATATACTAGCTCTCTCTCTGTACATTAACATGTGTAGGCCTACAATAGAGCTAGGGGGGAAAACGTGGCTCTGTCGTGTAAATAATTCCCAAGAAAAGAGGCTTCAATCACTGGTTCAACAGTTTGATTTCCAAGTAGAACATATTGCTGTGGTTTCCGGAGGTGGAACCAGGTCATTGTTTCATAAGTTACAAGTAAGTCTCAAGTCTCTGCAGTCAAGTCCCAAACCCATTCAAATTAAAAGTCGTCCAAGTGGAGTCAGGAGTCACTGGACTTGAGTCCACACCTCTGACAGTTTCTCTGCGGCTAAATCTTTATTTAATTACACCCAAATTTAATTAGTCAAGCTTCACATCAGTCTCTTGACTCTACTCTACCTTGTTACACTCACAACTGTCACCTGTAAAAAGCAGGTAGGAACTAATATTACTCAAAGGGGCACGTCAGACTTCAACAATAATAATTTTATAATGTAAGTTGTTCTTAATTTATAATTACAGGTGTGATGATGATAAAAACCTTTGGAACCATCCCACCTAAACATATGCCATCTTCATCTTAAACCACCTTCAGATCATTATTATCATACGGGCAAATTCATTCATGCATTCATGCCGAGCAGACACACAAACAAATGACTCACTTATTCTGTGCAGCAGTTCATCTGCATATACTGGCACACTTGCCAACCTTCCAGATTTTCCCTGGAGACTCCTGTTTTTCATTGCCCTCTTCATATTTCCTCCCAGGATCACAATTCTCCTGCATTTCCCTCGATTTCTGACAAATTTTCACACCTTTTTTCCTTTTCACTATCACACCCTGTTTCTGGCACTGGACAGCGTGTGTAAGTCCTACAGCTCTGAAAGTCTACTGTGTCCACCTGGACAACACAGCTACACCAAACCAGACTGAGAAGAATTCTTTTTTAATGGAAAGAAGCATGCATTTTGCAAAATCTGTTAAATTTATTAGTTTATACAAGAGATTTATGCAAGTTCACACCAGAGAAGCGACTTATTTCCTGAGAATTAAAAGTAAAATCAAAAGTATTTAAAATAAAGGTGTTGTTGCAGTGTACTTATTATGTTGTTATTTTCATTCTTTATAAGTCACTAAACTGCAGGAAACAAACTCTCTGAAATTCAGTTTTCTTTTGGTTTTGAAATCCTTCCTATTTTTGAGGTCTCAAGGTCGGCGAGTACGTAAAGTGGATGACAGGAAACACAGATGAGCATCTCTGCCCTCAGTCTT
This sequence comes from Lutjanus campechanus, assembly GCA_027495735.1. NCBI lineage: Eukaryota > Metazoa > Chordata > Actinopteri > Lutjaniformes > Lutjanidae > Lutjanus > Lutjanus campechanus. The sequence continues at coordinate 15,877 of JAJHUR010137196.1, read as the reverse complement.
GACTTCTGAAGACAAAGCAGCTGCTCTGACGCCACACAGTTTGGTGACTATCACACACTGAGACTTGCAGAATTAGCTGAATGGCTAATACGTAGCCTGTGATTGGTTGCGGCACCAACATAGAACATTTCAAGCTGTTACACAGGCTGTTCATGGTCAGCGTTGATGTGTAACGAGTTTAAAATATATCCAATAAGCAGAGTAATGTGTGTGTGTGTGTCCTTCAGATTTACACACCTCTCTGAGCATCCTTGCTATTCTGCAATGTCCGACGGCAGTCAGATTCAATATCAGCGAGCATACAGCACCGTTGAGCCTTTAATTACTTGTACACTGCCCTGTGACCCACTTCACAGTGATCATTATATCACTTCACTCTTGCTGTCTGCAGAGCACCTTTCTTTTTTTTCTAAACTTCCCTCTCATCCCTTTGGACTCAGCATTACATCAACCATAATAAAGTTGTTTGTTTGTGTGCTTGTAGGGGGTAAACTCTGCGATAGTCTTTGAACGAGCTGTTAGCACTGTGCGCTGTTGTGCTTGTTAAATGCTTTGTTGGAAGTTTGACACTCAGCTTCTCAGGCTGCACTCAACGCTGCTGACGGTATCCTTAAGTCATGAGGCTGTTTCATGCTGGGCCCCCATGGGTGAGGGAGGGATGACAGGATAGCAGAAGAGGCAAACAACAAATGTGGGCACACACACACACACACATACACATACACATACACAGAGTCACCTTTAAAGTGTATGAGAGCTCCCTGATGCCAGTGCTGCCATACTGCATGACTAATGCAGCCCGCGAGTCACTGTTTCTCCTCGCCGAGTCCCCAAGAGCTGAATTAATTGGCTGTCATCATGGTAGCTCTCACTCTTGCACACATACACACGTACACGCTCAGAATGATCAAGATATAAATAAACCGAGCCAATGTGGCATTTAAGTGACAGGCAACCATAAACACTTTGTGCAATATTCAAAGGAGGGCTCTTACTTTGGGATTCCTGTCAAACATATGGACCACCTCCCTGAAACTCACAAAACCACAAGTGTTAGTGTCGCTACACAGGTCCTGTTTAAAGGAAAAGTTTGCACTTTGGGAAACATGCTCATTCACTTTGTTAGTGAGAATTAGATGAGAAAATCAATACCACTCTCATGTGGACCCGCAGTTCAGGCGAATGTTACATTTATATCCTAGTCATGTGTTTTACTTGAAGATTTTTGCAGAGTTGAATGAAACATAATTGCCACCTGGATGATGTTCAGTGGCAGTGTTTATCGAGAGGGAGTGAGTCTCACTTATATTGCACATATTGTGGTCTGTAGATCTGAGCAACAGACACTCTTCAGTTAATACAGCAGGATCTTGGTTTTGGATAAATCTTTATAAAATCAAACTTGAGTCACTTTGGACTATTTCAGTACTCACCCATATCTAACCTAAATACACAGGGGTTGAATTGATTAATCACATTTACTCTCTGTACTGTAACAAATTTGTTTGTGAGAATCCTTAAAAATCATTTTAAAAAATCATTTTACTTCTACTTGAGTATTTTTTTAATCTCAAGTATTGTCCTTTGCTATCGTTCAAGTCACATCTGATACAGAGTAAGAACAAAAGTCACATGAAAAAGTCATGGTGAACCATGTGAACTATAAAATAAATATATTAAAACAGCATGGAAGAAGCTGCTCGTGTGTCTACGGCAGGAGGAGGAAGCTCCAGAGAGGTGACACTGCACTCAGCTCTGGAAAACATACTTCTTCATACTGCACAATGCAATAAAATTAAAGATGCTATATACAACATTTAGCCTCACTAGATTTCATCTACAACTGCTTGATATAACGGAGTAATGGCATCCTGAGCTGCTGAAAATGATGTCACGCTCTCTAATTTTTCCTCAGGTTCTGTGAGGAGTGTGTGTTCTGATGACACTGTTTACTTTGAGTAAATGAAGCGTGTATTTGTTTTGGTCTGAGATGCTCTAGAGGGAGTAAATATTGTATACAGTGATTTAAGAATGATGTCAATATTGATTATGGTTAAGATTAGCATCTCGGCAGAGTTTAAACAAAAAGTAACATTTACCATTAATCACTGATTGAATGCTAAGCGACCCGAATTTAACACACTCACTGGCCAACAGGTACATGCTCAGTCTGGCTAACATGCTAAATGCTAAAATGGTGATAAGCTTAACTTAGCAAGTAGACTGAAAGTGGGGGGGCTTTGTCAAAAATACACCTAACAAAACTTTTAAAGCTCACTAAACACATTATCTCATTTGTTTGATTTCTACAAATACAAACATTTGTTGTTGTTTGCAAAGAACTTGTAAGTTTTGCATAAAACCTCCAAAAATAGTCTACCACATTTTCATTTCTACATTTCTGTTTGACTATGGATTAAACAAAAGAGAAATGTTAATTAGTGAGTTTTAGAAGTGCTGGTAGGTGAGTTTTTGAACTTTGGACAGAGTCATGCTTGTTGGTCTTCATGTTAAACTAAGCTAAGCTAATCCCCTCCTGGATCTTGGCTGCACTCACACAACGCTGACAAAATAGAAAAGACAGGAAAACTTCCCATCAGTCGTCTTAGGAGTGTCTATTCATTATTTCAAGATCGTTAACTCTATTACTGGCCTGCTAGTCACAGCATTAACAAGCTTAAATTAGCTACTTTAGTTGTGTTTTGCATTTGTAGTGGTTTGTTAACACCTGAAACCAGATACAAACAAACAATGTAGCTCATAAAGCTCTGTTTAAATGAGCTGAATCACTTTCATTAGTGTCAATATTGGATTTTATTTCAATGTGACTGCCGGAAAATGTGTTTTCGCAGCTATTTTGCCAGCAGCCTGAGACTTCTGCACTGATTTTCAACAAATTGGAAATAGTGAGGGTGCCTGAAATCCCTGATACAGTATCTCAGATATACCAAAAAATTTGAAATATTCTTTAACTTTTCAGCATGTGTATACACTGATATGAGGCATCACAATCACATAACTATAATATTAAATACAATTTACTCATTTACTCACAGTCTAGATAGATATACAGTAGAAGATAAGATACACATTTTCTGCATTGCCTTTCTGTATACAGCACAGTGAACAGATAACCTTTTAAAGACCCTTTCATTTGAACAGCTGTGCGTTCCGAATTGCAATGCACTTAAAAGACAAAGAGCTCTGTCTGCCTTCCTATTTGCCTGTGCTTTGAACCATAAACAACATTTGTGTTTCTCAACAGTTTGCTCAGACTGAAAGAATAATGGAGTGTCATTCCGACCCTCCGCCTTTGCATAATACTGTCTGAGTAGTCATGCAGTATAATATCCTGTCTGTCTGAAAGTGATTCTTTTTAAAGGATTTCACTTTGTTCAGAGCACTGATCATCAGTTTAATATGGGAGGCAGCAGAAAAAACTCTCATCAGACACTGACGGTGATGTGTTGTGATCTGTACATCATTTCAGGCAGAGAGGCCTTTACCTTTTAATGACCTCAGATGTGTTTTACTCACGTAGCCTATGTGAGTAGAGGAGGGTTTGTTCTGCCTTCCTCCTCGTCCTCAGAGCTTTTCCTTTCCGTAACACTCCAGATGTTGTCATCTGCTCATTTGGGATGAGACTGAGCAGTCAGGTGTGAGAGAGACCCTTAACAACAGGATTTGAATGAAAATAAAGCTCTGCCATGTGTTGCTACATGCTTATTTACAGCTTTTTAGTGAGTTATCAGCAAAGTTGTGACTAAAGGCTGTGTACAATCAGTGCCGCTCCTTTGATGCCTGACTAGCTTCAGAAGCTTAAGTAACACAATTTGGTAATATGCTGAATAAAGTTTTGAATTACTGGCTCCTATAATAAACATTCAAAACACTGAAACACACATCAAGGTTATCATGAAATGATCAGAAGCTGTAAATGAGTTCAAAAGTTGATTTCAGGTCATTTCCTAACAAGAAAGTCCAGAAATACTGTAACAGCCCCTCTCAGCAAATACTTGCTGGCTGAGTTTATGACTTAAAGAAATCATTAAAACTAAATAATTTACTGGAGGATGACCTTTTAATTTGCAGTTGTAAATCAATGGATGGCCAAAAACCAAGAGAAGAATTTAGGCTCTCAAGAAGGAGATTCAGGTGTGTGCAGCCAAGGTAAACTGCATCAAACACAAGGTGCCTGCATACCGACCATCAAGACTGTCTACAGTCATGCCAGCAGCTCTGTGGGGTTGTACTTTGGCATTTAATGACACTTTGGGGTAAATTTTAACTTCAGCCTGCTGCTAATTGGTCACACTACACGAGTTTTAAAGTTGTCAGATGGCTGTACTCTCCACACTACACACCTTTCTGTCTTGTAATTGAGAATCTTCAAGTTGTGGTGGTTTGCACACTACATGACTGATCAGGGTCAAAGGGTCACGAATTTTTACAAGACCAGCCTGTCTGATCTCCAAACCACATTCTGTCACAAACACACATGTCCTGCATGTTATTACTGTAGCTGTTGGAGGTGGAGCTAGTTTGAACTATTTTTTAACTTTATGAATACTATTACTATTGTATAACTACTTTTTGCTAATTTTTTGTGGGTTTATATTTCATCTTCTGTCTCTTTGTCCCTTCTCCACCAGCCCGTATCTGCTCTCCTCGGCTCCCCAACTCATCCCTGCCACAACCAGATATTAAACCTGTCTGATATCCTTCGGGCGTCTGTGAGGCATCAGCAAGCTCCTGGACTGCATCTTTGAACAGTTCACACATAGCGGTCAAGCGTGGATTTGCAAGCACCAAGCAAACGTTGATTTTCCTTTGATCTGTGGACTTTTGTCAGTCAGAAAAACTGTCGGTGAGCAGGGCCCTTGCTCATGTGTAAAATTAGGCTATTATTGATATATGATTTATGTCTGAGGGTGACCTTTAACTTTGAAGGAATTTAACAAAAGGTATTAAGGTATTTTTTTTGGCAAAAAGTTGGGCAAAAAGTGATCACTGTGCATGTGTGATTCCAGTGAATAATTTCCAGTGAGAAACGAGCTGAACATTATGATGTCACAGTGAAGCTGACCTTTGACCTTATAGGTATAAAATATCATCATCTCATCAATTTATCCTATTAGATATTTGTGTGTAGTTTTGTCATAATTAGCATATGAGTTATGGCCAAAAATGTATTTAATAAGGTGACCATGATCTTGACCGTTGACCTTTGACCACCAAAATTTAATTAGTTAATCTTTGTGTCCAAGTACATATTTGTGTCAAGTTTAAAGAAATTCCCTCAAGGCGTTCTTGAGATATTGTGTTCACAAGAATGGGGTGACCTAAAAAACATAATGCCTCCAGTCATGAAAACATAAAGGAATAAAAGTCTTCAAAATAGTTTTTTGTTTTTTTTTTTTTTCATGATTTTTCAAAAACTGTGAATCACAGAGGTCCTACAGTCAAACAGTCATGAATGTGACACACATGCACACATGGAAGTGATTACAAAATCCCCTACAGATAATAATAATTATAAAAATAGCAATAGTAGTAACAGTGATAATGATAATAATAATAATAATAATAACTGTAGCAGTGGGTGCTGAGCAGCTGTTACAGTTGTCTTGCAGCCACAGATCCAGACTCTACAGCTCTGGAGGCAAAAGTACTTGCAGATGGTGGAAGAAGAGGAGATGAGAGAGCACAAAACTACAGGAGAGAGAAGAAGTTGTGTTAGTAACAAGCATTAATGGGATGAATGCATACAGATAGAGAGGGAGAAGTGGAGAGAAGAGCTCAGTGCATCATGGGAAGTCCGCCGGCAATCTGGGCCTATGGCAGCATAACTAAGGGAAGGCTCGCCTGAGCCAGCCCTAACTGTAAGCTTTATGAAAGAGGAAAGTCTCAAGCTTATTCTTCAATGTGAAGAGGGTGTCTGCCTCCTGAGCCCAAACTGGGAGCTGATTCCAGGAGAGGAGCTTGATAGCGGAAGGCTGAAGTGATAAAACTGGTGGAACAACTGACCGTTTAACCAAACAACACTGTCATCTAAGAGCAGTGACCTGTTCTGGGTGGCTCTCAGATCATTTTCTAATTGACAATGAAAACAAACTGATGTTCCGCAGGAGGGTGGGTCTGGCCCCCCATAACTTCCAGCTATGGTGACATTTGATTTCTGCATACAGCTGACCTGCGTGGGGCTGCTGTGGGTCAGATTTGTTGCTTCAGAAAGATGAGTGAGGGGGGACAGCAAATGCGGAAAGGTCGACAATGAACACGGGCAGTTCAGTAAAAAATGGAGAGATGAATTTGCCTTCATCTTTCCACCTCACATCAGTACTAAACCATGCTGTATAGGTTGCAAATTTCTGGCACCATCATGAGAAAACATGCAAGCTTCAGTACAGTGTTCCTGCCTTGTAGCACAAAAAAATGTAGTTATCATTTTATCTTACAAATAACGCTATCATTATTTGTTTATTAAGTGGCCCATGGCCTTCTGTTATTTTGCAAAAGTGGCCCTGAACCAAAGCAGAGTATGCCTGTTCTAGAGCCACCTAAGATCTGTATCGAAAGATTTCTTTCAGGTTTCAGGCATTTTTCCAGTGTTAATATAAATGAATGTGTTCATACTTTACTTTTCTATGTTATCTCAGTAGCTAAGTAACAGCTCAGTCAGGAAGCCTTGGTATGGTTCTTTATGGGGAAAGATCTCCCATAAGTCATTTCACTTCCATTCTTGTGTACCTCCTTCAGATGCATTTATTGTATGGTTACCAGGCAACATTTACTCTGCTTTCAGAGGGCGCCGAGAACTCTGGTGCCTTGCTCGAGGACCTTCCAGCCTTCATGACGGGGTGAGAGCGTACTGGAGCAACAGATGTGACTTCGGCTAACCTCCAATAACAAGCTGGCAGCTGGAGCACACCCAGCTCCGAGTGGCAGGGATCAAACTGACAACACTGGTAATTGGGTGGCCTCTTTACCTCTTGGCCAACTCACCACATCTCCAGAGGCCCGACGCACTAATCCACTTATTTCTCATCATGATCATGGACGCCGTTGACACCACTTGAGTGAAATCAAATCATAAAACATAATCTTGTTATTCCAGTAGGTGACAAATGTAAATCCATCTAATGCGCCTCACAAACAAAGAAAACCATCACTCTCGTCTCTATTTTTCTGACCCGGCAGAAGATTCAAGGTGCTGTGCGGATGAGGATGATGTATCACTATGTCTTTTAGTTGTGAGAGGCAGAGAAATATTATCACATTAACACTTGATTTCCATTTTCCATGAATAATTTCTTTTCTGCTCCATTTTCAGGAACGTATTTCATCCTTCAGCACAACTGAAGAAAACTATATAATAGCAGTGATGCTGCTTACCACTAAATTATGATTTACTGTTGAGATGAAACATGAAACATGTCTGAGATATGCCCCCTAGAAATGTTCTTACAGCAGTCCACTGTAATCACACAGTCTGACAAGCAGCCATTTCTATTCTATTATCAGCCACAAGACAACCGTCCAAAGTGTCTGCTAGATGAGCTTTAATATTTGTTTATTTTCCTGCCATATGTGCTGCGACAACCCTGCCATGTGAAAATTGCCGTAGTTGTTATTCACAGGGTGTTATGATGTGATGTTTGACAACAGATTCCAAGAAATTATTAAGAAAAAAGAATTAATTCCAAGAAACAGGCTATGGGTGGGTGATAACAGCACCTTTCTATTGACGGGGCTTTCACACAGATCAAAACTTAATGGGCTTCATAATTAATAGTGATGATTCCTCTCCCCTCTGCCTAGCCTTTGTTGGGGCAAAACAAAATGAAAGGTTGACATTTCTCAGATTACTTCCGATTGATCTTGCCCATCCTACTGTGAGCGGCAAATGAGAAAGGCTAACTAGCTTTGCCTTTGAACCTGTGGACGTCCACAGGCTTTGCCATTCACCAAAGACCGAGCTGACAAGAAAACATCTCATTAAATGTGTGTGTTTTGCTACATAGCATGCCAGACATAGGTGCTGTTAGGCTTGTTCCTGTCACAAAAATGTGCTGAAACACTTATTGCTTGTTTCAGTTTAATGTACTGCTCCCTGAGTGCAGTAACCACCCTTCTGTTACCCTCACAAAATTGGCAGAGGAGGAATACTCCCAATGATTTAGAACTGCACTTAAAATGAGGGAACTTGTTAGGAGATAGTTTAAAAACCCTGGTTAAAATCAATGCAACAAAGGCAAAAATATGCTGACTTAAAATTTATACGGTAATCATAAAGATTTGCATGAAATCAAACCCCATTATTGATTATGGCCTGGAGTTTTTCTGCAAACCGTTAAATATCTTTCTATATAGTATTCATAGAGCATCATTATCAGTGATGGAGTTCGCCCTTCACAGACAGGATTCAAATGAACTCTATGCATGAGGGATTCACATGAAATATTGCATGTATGTAATCTTGCATTAGGTAGTCCTGTTTTATTTGATGTCAATTAACATCAGCCTCACTGTTCACTCTTGTCCAACCATGTCATAGGTGGTATCAATAAAGGGAAGATTTGGCACATTTTACATGCTTGTCCAGTCACTTTTGGTGGTAAATGTATTCAACTGAATCAATTAATTCCTCGGTCCATGCTACATTGACCAAGAAAATTGAGTTCTCCTGCTCCAGAACTGTGCCGGCAGTGCCTACATGTACCAGGAGGCATTGCACCAGAGCTGCTGATGCCCATGCCTATGCTGCTCTGTGTATCACCACCCTAGTCTGTAGCTATTATTTTGTTGACCAGAACATAGCATTAGGTGACAAAAATACTCATTTCGCATGCCCACTGGCCAACCAGGAGCAGGTAGCACTGTTCGCGGTTATTCATCAAAAACGTGTCTATAAAAGAAGACATGGTCATTTTTTGACTTAAACTGTATAACGTATTACATGTTTTAAATATGTAAAATCAGTGGAATGCCCTTTAAACGTTCCACCACCTAGTGTTGTAGATCAGTCTTGGTCTTGATCTCAATACCAGAATTTTATTTCAAGACCTGTCGAGACCACAACTGTGGGGGATCTCACTAATTTCCTGAGTATTTTCTGATTTATTGGATAACATCATTATGATTGGATGTAAAACTTTCAAAATGCAACTAATTTCGTTCCTGTTTCCCGCTGTCACCCCTCTCTGCCCTCCTTCACATGCACTCCAAGAAAATGAATCCTGGAGACGGGAGAAGAAGCTGTGTCTGTGTAGGAGGAGATGACGTCTAAAAGAAAACACAAAGCAGTAAATTCTCCGATGCGGTGCTCACTGAGACGGCTGGGACCATGCAAACTTTCATAGGCACTTAGCAGGCATAAAGAAGGGTAAGCCAAGTGTAAGTGATACTAGAGCTAGCAAGCTAAGTTACATTTTTACTTGAGATAAACAGTGATGACAGGCCACATAAAGCAGTGTGGCTGAAGTACATACATAATTATGTTACACCAACATTAGCTAATGTCAGCTCTGACATGAACACTACACACTGTGGTACTGCTTCTTCTTTTGGGTGAGAGAACTAGAAATGTGATGTCTTGACTCAGTCTCGCCCTGTCTTGGTCTTGGTCACTCAGGTCTTGAGGTTGGGTTTTGGTGGTCTTGACAACAACATTACCGCCATCTATGAACATCCAGAAAGCTAAAACTCAAGCAGCCATTAAGAGGGTCTCAATTGACTTTACACATCACAGTGTGATTACAGGTCTTAGGAAGAACTACTACATATGTGAAAGAAGTCATATAAAGCATTTTGTGGCTCCAGAGGTCTGTCTATTAAAGTCTGATAAAAGTCTAATAAATACTCAAGTGATGTCCCTGGACTCAGTGTCAGTTGGGGCTGTTTGAAAATGAAAAATATCTGTTGGTGTGGAGTTTATTTTTTAAAAAACCAGACCTGTGTAGCCTGCTCTTAATCTCCTCTTGAGTCTAGAGATCTGCAACCTGTTCTCATCCCAACTCTTTACATACCAAAGTTCTGTTACCACCCATCTGCGTATTATACTGATGCACAAGCTCCTCTGTAGCGTCTGTATGAGACGCTGACATAAAATCTTTTTAACACCTGCTTAGCTTGTGAAAGCTTGTGAAACGTTTGCAGTTCAGGCACAAAAACTACTGGCTATGCAACAAAAGTACTTGAAAGTAATGTAAAGTAACTCTATTCCATTGTAATTACAGATGTTAAAAAAGATGTAATCAGATAACCGATACATTTAGTAAAATTGGGATTATTAGTAGAATTGCAGTCTTAAAATAAATAACGATGTATTACCAGGCCCAGTGCGCACATTTACCAACTCATTATCACAGCCTCAAGTGAAAAACTGCTTCACTGGGAGGAAATTTAGACATTTTTTGGTCTTTAATCAATCAGTCAATAAATAAATTGCACACAATAAGGGAAGGAACAGCTGGGCAAACTAATAATCTAACAATGAACATAAAACACTTTGAGCTGGAACAATGAATCTATTATTAATCAACTATTAAATTAATCTGCATCTCTTTGATAGTTGATTAGTCATCTTTTAAAAAAAATGTCCAGATTCTCTGATTTCAGCTTCAAAAATATAAATATTTTCTGGTTTATTTACCACTCTCTGACAGTAAAATGAATATTTTTGTGTTGTGAACAAAACAAGACATCTGAAGATGTCAACTTGAGCTCTGATCGCCAAGTTGCATTGTGGGTAATGTAGGCATTTGTTTTTGAGAAGGGAGAAGAATGTCTGGGATTAAAAATATGGTCTCTCAGTGGAGTACTGTTAATTTTCTCATCCTTTTCCTTCATAAACTCAAAAAGTGGAAATTCCTCCCCTCTTTTTTGGTATCTTCTTGGGTGAATAATGATGAAAACAGGTGTAAAATACAGTTTTTAAATTATTAAAACATATGTGGCAAGCGTTGCTCTGTGTAATCACACAAGTGCTCTTTGGTGAGAGGATGAAACATTCACTGTTTACCAAGAGATGTGAGCCAAGGGAAGTGTCTTGCCAAGACACAGCAACAAGATTAACAAGCCGCTATTAAATGTCTCATTCAAAGAAGAACAATACAACAACTAACAGGCATGTTTCAGCTGCTGGCCTTCATCCAGCCAGAGAAGTAGGCCACCAGACTGGACAGTGTTTGTTTAATTCAACTCCAGTCTGAATATACAGCCTTTTTAAAATTGGTAACTGTGCTGTTATTACTGACATCAACATAGTAATTTATTACAGCTCGTTGCTAGATACTGAAACAGGCAGCCCCTTCATTTGCTTTCTTCTGCTTGCTCGTCATTTGAAAACTTAATTCTCTGTGCAGCTGTCCAACTTTTTAACAACATGAATTTGCCCACTAGCCTTCCAAACAGTGGTGGACCATCCTGTTATTTACCCCCTCAGTGTATTAAAATGCCAAGCAAGGAAATCATAATGAGTTTTTGAATCACGGTTGCTGACCAAAAGTGGGAGGCTGCAACTGCAATTTCCATTTTCATTTTCAGAGACTCAGAGAAATGCCTTCTCTGCTGTACGCTAATATGCAATGTGTCTTTTTGTGTGTGTTCATCTAAGATATTGTTTTACAGTAATTAGACTTTATGCTTGAGCGATTCCTTGTTTTAATTAAATGAAACTCAAACTGAGCAAGTGTGCCAAAAGTGTATTTTTAAGGGACAAGGATTACTGCAGAAACAAAATAGGATCTTGGGTATTGATTTGTCTGGAAGTGTTGGAGACAACTCTCCTGGCTATCCATCTGTGGTGGCTTTTGACCCAAACAATGACAGGGTGAGAACCTGTGCCCAGTTGCATAAAGTTTCAAACTTAAGTTTGTCCCTTAAGACAAATGTTTCCCTGGACCAAGGGGTTCACTTAGGAGTGCTGCATAAATGTTTTCTCCTTGCCTAATTATTTAGACTAAGACTTTCACAGCAGTTACTGTCATAATACAGCATGCATGCACTTCTGTCACCATGGTTATGTGTCACTACACTATTCTTGACAGCATTGTTAGAGGTGCACAGAGAAGTGATTATGTGTATCTATATCTGTTCAACCGACAAAATTATCTGTCCAGACCAGTCAGGTTTATACCTGAGGTTATGTGAAATCAGACGAATGTTGTATTTTCTGACCTAATATTTATCGGCAATGCAATTGTGAGTCCAAAGCATCACATTGATTTAACTTAATATAGTATATGGCACGCAATTAATAATTAAATATATTTCCACATCCTCATATCATAGTTTTCATGTCAGTCTTGCTCTCCTTTTTGCTTTTTTATTTTAAATGAATTAAAATTTTATGAACTTAACCCCACCACCACCCCTTTAACTTGGTGGCATTGAGCAATAAGAAATTTAAATTGCAATGAGGCTGCATTTATGTGTCTTGATGTGTAAATCTTACTGCAGTTCACCAGACCAGAATATTAGACACATTAATATTGTAGCTCATTATAATATTAAAATTGAGTTTTTGTATTTGTATTTGTATATATTTTGTATAAATATACCCTGATAAAAGTTTTAAAAAGTAGTGCTCTTAACCTTACTGTGTTACATTTGTTTCCTGAATAATTACAAGCAGCGACAGAAGAAATATCTGTTTCCATCAAATAATTTATTCTGTCCCATATTCAGACTCGAGTGCATCTCCAGTCGTTCGCTAGTTTAGCTAACACACTTAGCTAGCCTGTGTTAGTTAAAGGCAAGAAGTAACTGACTAAATCAATGTGAAAAATTACTACGATGAAATATACTGTATATGAAGTAACATGTAAATATTTCTTCATTAGTTATGTTAGCTATTGGCTAGCTACAAAGTTGCTAGTGCTAACATCAAATCTGTCCTCTCTAACAAGCTGCACATCACTCAGTGTCCAGTGGGTTTTTCCTATCCCTAAAAATGTGTCCCGGAATCTCCTCCTTCTCTTAAATTTGCATGTGTTCATCTAAGATATTGTTTTACAGATTAGACTTTATGAGCAATTCCTTGTTTTAATTAAATGAAACTCAAACTGAGCAAGTGTGCCAAGAGTGTATTTTTTTTTAGGGATGAGAGTTACTGCAGAAATAAAATAGGATCTTGGGTATTGATTTGTCTGGAAGTGTTGGAAACGACTCTCCTGGCTATCCATCTGAGGTGGCTTTTGACCCAAACAATGACAGGGTGAGAACCTGCACTGCAGACAACAAGTACCAAGCAGCGAGCAATAAGCTGCATGGTGGCTGTCTTTGTGCTCCTGAAAGAAGGATTTTGTTTTTCTCCACGCACACTCCTGTTTCCCTCTTGTCTCTTTAGATGCTACTCTTAAGAAAATTGCTCTCATATGAAAATAGCACGCCATTCTTTGTTCCTCCAATAAAAGATGTAACAGCTGCTTCTCAGGGAGTGAATTCTAAATGAGGCTTGGCATTGCCCTCCGCTGTCAGATCCCACAATGACCTCTACTTCTCCTGCTTCCTACGTCTCCTCTCTCCCCGCCTCCTCCTCCTTCCCTCTGTCATCCTCCACCTCTCTCCTCTGTCTCCCTCTACTCCTTAAGACGAGCCCCTCGTGTTGGGCGTGTTGACAGGGCTTTCTCACTCGGATGCAACCAGAGGGAAGCTGATGTGTCCTGGGCCACGCAGGAGCATCACGGCATGTGATGGCACCTCAGCCTCTGCTCTTAGCAGAATCCACAGGAGTGCCTGATGTGGAACAAAAAAAAAAGCAAGAAGGCTCCTGAAAGAGTTCCTGAACAATTATTGCTGCAGTGTTGATGAGTTGTGTCAAAGCACTGGGGTTAAGACTAAGGTCCTTCGTGTGCAGGTGGTCCCACTTCTGATTGCTGCTGTCACTCCTGATTGCCACAGAGCAGCACCAGCACTCTAAAAAGAAAGAGTCACACAGGAATTTAGCAGAATCAACTCATCTTTTCCTATTAACTTAATATAAATAACTTTATTCTGGCTAATTCAATTTAAAATTTCTAGTATTTATTTTACATATTACACCAGCACATTAACACTTAAGAACTTACTGACATGAGTTGAGTGAATGTACTGAACAGACTTCAATAAACTCATTGAATTACGTTTCTAAAGAAACATGATCAGCTTACTGGCAGACTTCCCAGCATGCATTGTCTGAGAGTTAAATCTCTCCAGAGACCATTTTCTAGGTGTCTCTAATACACTTTAAGATAAGTTATAGTTGCTTGTTTTCACAATAATAAAAACACTGTGAACCACGATGAAGGTTAGTCTCACTTACACTTAGAATCAACACTTAAAATCACTGGGAGCAGTTTCACATATTATCTTTGTGCCAATGCTGAAACAAAGTAGGTCCAACAGGAGCAGCTGCAGAACGAAGAAAATGTTTTTAAAAATTCAAGTTGTTTGTACACTGTAAAAATAGACTGCATGGGCTGCCTTAAAATTTAAGCTAACTGAATTTTAAAAGACAAGTGTAAGATGATTTTTAAATTATTCAAAGCAAACTTTTCTAGTCAAATAAACAATATTAATTCAGTTGTACTAAAGAAAACATGTTCAAAAAGCTTAAGATATTAAGTTCATCCAACTACTCCAAAGTCACATTGATGAGCTTTACAAACAAATTGGGTTTCCTTTTACATTTCAAGTTAGAAGAATTCATGTTTGTAAGTTCTGAAGTGTTTGATTAACTTGAATAAATTAAAGTTATATATTTACATTAAGTTAGTGAGAAAAGATTCATTTCACTAAATTTCACTAAGTTTTTTTTACAGTGTTATGTTTGTTAGTGTAACTAACTGAGTTGTTTATTCAAATTAATATGTTAATATGTTAGTTAATATCATATTGAACATGTTTATACCTGAACTTGTCTTTTAAATTCAGTCACCTAAAAAACCTTTAAGGCAGCCTGGACTTTTTTTTTGAAAGTTAAAACAAATAGTTTATTTTTTACAGTGAAGTGACACCAGGGAAACACAGCAGAGGCCAAATCCCAAACATGCAACCGCCTGAACCTTGCAGCCGGGGCAATTCAGAGGCAACTCTCATGCTGAATAAATGATTCATCCTCTGTAAAAACTTGTGATTGTCAGAGGCAGATGAGGAAATTGTGTTTGCGAGGTTTATCAGCATGTGGCCAACAGGAGGATATGATTATTGAATGACTGCATCATACATTTCTGAACATACAATGTGAAATGGGGAGATATGGAGCAAGGGAGGGGAGGCGGCGGAGTAGAACAGGGGAGATGTGACAGAATCAGGGGATGTGTGAAAAGGGAGGAAAGCAGGCTGTGGGAAGATATTTAGGCCACACTGGGTTTTTTTTTAATCTCTTGCACAATATGCAGCATGTCTGCTGCCTTGAATGTCCAGCTGCTGCTGTTCTCCTGGGTAAAGCGACTACAATGAAATTATGCTGCGACTCCTTATGCAGAACATGCTATTATTCTCCCAAAGCAACAATCTGATCATTCAGCATCCCTAACGAGCAGGCTCACAAATCCCCCAGTCTTTGTAGTGTTTTTCAGGATTTTGTTGCAAATTGGGCTGAGGGATTGAATCCGCTTAACCTCTCACCAGTAATCACAGGTGATTATAAGCATTTGGACATCCTGTTATTTAGAATTATAGGCAGGGGTGGCCAGTTAGGTGGTAATTACACTGCACATGGTTGCCTGACTTATATGATAGAGAAGGCTGGGTACTGTACTCTGTACTTTTAAGGGTTCTGACTAAATTATATCATTACAACAAAGAACCGATTCACATTAAATCAATCAATGCCGATTTTTGGTACTGGGAGCACATCTGGGTGACAGAATAATGGAGAGAATAGAGAGAA
>JAJHUR010137195.1:0-19769 GCA_027495735.1 Lutjanus campechanus | reverse complement strand
AAGCTCTTGAGCGGGTGGGCGTGGGCGTGCGGGTGGGCCGAGCGGTGCGGGGGCAGGTTGCTGGAGTAGCTGGGCTCCTCCTCCGTGGTGGTGGAGCCGTGGTAGCTGCCCTCGGGGTCGGCCATGATCTCCGAGGGGCAGGAGGCCTGGGAGGAGGCGGTGGCCGGCGGGAGGGGCTCCGAGCTGGGGGTGTTCCTCACCGACTCTGGAGAGGGGAAGAGGAGGAGTTGAAGAGGGGAAAAAGACGGTGAGAACAAAACCGCATTTCTTCTGTTTATGTTTATGTACATTTTTTGTGGTTTTTATTTCGCAATTACTTTGACAATGTATGCTTATTATTATTTTTTTTTTTTTAACACTTGCTTCGGCGATGTAAACATCTGTTTTAAATACCAATAAAGCTCTTTTCAATTGAATTAAGCAGATGGGTTTACAGGCTTTCACGGATTTCCAACCAGCTTCATACTGTCTTTATACATATGCACCACATGCAATGAGAGTACTAAAATTCTTTTAATAGCTGATCAATAGAAAACTGTCCACAAATCTGACATTTGTTTGAGTAAATCTTCAAGCAAAAATGCCAAAAATTCTCTTCTGTGATAGTAAACTGAGTATCTGTGAGTTTTGGACAAAACAAGCTATTAAAATACATCAAATTAGATGCGACTGATTGAAAAAAAATAATCAGCTTTACTTTAACTTGATAATAAAAAGATTCATTATTAATAGTAGCCCTGCATTGCAGACATAAATTGTGTCTTTCTGGCCCTTTGAACTAGCTGGGCAGAAATTACCACCATCACTGTTACTCAGTCCTCAATTTACAGTGGCAGCAATTATGTCTTACATTATTATACCCTGAGAAAACACTGATCAGGAGCCATACTGGGTCACCATGCTCTATTTGTTCAGATTCTTTCATACCTAAAAAGGACACACAAATACAAAGTCCTTTTTCCCTCCATGCAAAGGACTTCACTTACGATATTTTCATTGCCAACATTTGAAAATAATCCTGTGACATCATGTCTACCAGATATTTAAATGAGAAACTGTGCTTACAGGCAGAATCAGTAGGATTTGTCTGAGCTGTTCGTAAACGCATCAGCAAGACAGCTGATTGCTGTGTCTCATTTTCAGGACGTCAAATACAGACGTTCTGGGTTGGTTAAGTGTCTCAAGCACAGCAAAAAATAATAAGAAATACCGGTAGAAGGCAGGAAGGCAGGGTCTCTGCAGATACAGACACCACCACACACTTCTGGTGGGTCATGAGTGATGATTGAAAGGGATTATGTGTCTGATTCTACAGTTTTTTCTTTTGGGGGGAAAATGATGCATTTTTTTAAGCTGCAACCGGCAAACTGTTAGTGTGTTTAATTTCTGCAAGAAAGAACTGACAACCTGCTCATCAGAATTGTTTGCTTCAATGCGTATCAATTCCTTTCATCACTGCCCGCATGTTGTGAGTTGCAAAACAATGACATCAAACTCGTGTGACAACGCTGCTGGAAACTCGCGGCAAGAAGGAGTTACTGCGGGGAGGAAGAAACGGTGCGATGCATGACTTCATTTCACAAAGAACAAAGAGCGCTGTTGTTATGTCTGTAAAATGATCATTTCAGGGTGGAAACATCAGCAATATGTTGAAATGTCTTTCTACACAACGTGGGCTATAATTCCAGGAATGGCATCTATTTTACACATTACAACTGCGCTACTGCTTCACAGAGGGTTAATATCATGTTATACACTAACAGTACTACAGACGCAGGCTTAGCAGCTAAAACCTTAAACGAATGATGGACAAATATTTTCTTACTCCATCTATTTTAGATCACAGACGGACAGTTGCTACAGTGAGCTCTACAGCTAGAATCAAGGCAGGAATCAATAATGAATCAGACCAATAAGAAGCATCGATAATGGAATTGGTATCAGTAGAATCTTATCGATTCTCATCCTTGTCTGACTGCAGTCCTGGTGGCCGAGTACATGTTTTTTGGTAAAAGTTGAAGTGAGAAGAGAAGCATAAAAACATAATTTGAGGCGAGGTCAGAGGAGAAGGTTAGTAACAGTTTGTAAAAGTAAAATATGAACGTAGCAAGATTGCGGCTGCATGTGAATGAATGAGTAAATGACAGATCAATGAATGAATATGAGCCCGTCCTCCTACTCTGTCCTTCTCCTGCTGTCCAGCAGGTGGCAGTGTCTCACCTGTAGAGTCCACCCTGTCTAGATGGGAGATGGGGGTGGCGCAGGCGTGCGGGCGCGGGTGCCCGCTGCCCTGGTGGTAGAGGTAGCTGCGTGTCGGCGACGCCAGGCTGCCCATGTGATAATGGTGGTGATGGTTATCGAGGGAATGGATGGGGTGAGCACTAATCACAGCTGTGGATGGAAATGGATACACAAACACACACAAATACACACACACACAACACACACAGGACGAGATGTTAAACCAGCTGTAATGATGAAGGATGTGGAAGTACTGCTGGTGACACACACACACACGCAGTTTCTATAATAAACTCACTTAAATATTCTCTATATTCTCAGTCTGTCACTCAGTCACCACAACAGTCCCTCCAGGAAGTTGCAAACTCAACCAATCCCTGTGGATTCTGCACAACCTTAAAATTTTGTCCAATCACTGCAAGTTTACTGCAAATTTGACCAATCATTGTATCACAAACGTCATAAATACACAGCTCAATGATCTGACTTAGTGCTTTTTAATTTTCTTTCATTTTAAATTTTTTATTTTGTCACGGGTACTGAAAAGAAGACAAGGTCTGCTTCTAAAATTTAAGCATATTTTGTTATTTGTTTGTGATATTGAGCCTTTTTGGTGAAGTTACGCAAAACACTCAGCTGATTTATTCTAAACCGAACGAAAGAATTACACCAAAAAAGCTGGTTTATTTTGCAATTTTCACTTGCTCCTGCAATTTCATTGCAAAAAATGCAATTTTTGAAACTTTGCATCATGCATATCAATATTTTAGAGATGCTGTTGTGAATTCAGGTATTTTCGGCTGCAACAATCACAAAAAGAACCCCGTGAAATCCTGGAGGGACTGTCAAAGTCAGAAAAACAAATAACAGAAACATTTTGTGGGAAGAATGAAACGGACTTCAGCATGAGATAATTCTGGAAATTGGTAGTTAGTTAACAAAAGACTGTATTTGTGCTGCAATTTCCAAATCTGAAGTGACAAATTTCCAAATCCACCGCTCACTGTCTGTAAATTATGAGTAGTTCCACTTCACTCACACACACACACTCACACACACACTTACGCTGGGGCGGCTGTGCGTCAAAAGGCATCATCATTTTAGGCCTCATCCCTCGTCGGCCTGCTAGTGTAGACATGCTGTCCTCTGATTCGTGGCCTAAAAGGTACGGTGGAAACCAGCCAATCAGAAAGAGCTGCTACTCTACTCTCTGATCCGTCAGTAGATCTCAGGATCTTCAGCAAATCTTCAATCTTTGAGCTTTGGTTGCATTTCTAAACATTACACTCTTTCATTCTTCTGTTATGAACTTAACTGTACCTGCAGACAGTTGTAATACTGGCAGTGCGTCTTGGCAGCACTGCCGTCATGACAAGTAATGGGCATAATGTATGAAAAGCATGAAATGTTTTGCATGATAATCGCAGGAAAAACAAACAGCAAACACAAGTGTTGACTTGTGAAAACAAAAACACTGTGAAATTCTCAAAGACTCCTCCACTTATGCTCCTGGATGCAAACCTGAACGTATTAACACATTTCCTGCCTAAAAAACCAACTGTTTTCTTAGTCAAGCTTCCAAAATGTACTTTCCTGACTGCCAGCCAAACTCCTGAAGTTTGCTCAGTGTTATTATGCATGTGAGCTCAGGCAGTCAGGGTGACACTTCACTTTGATCTCTTTCCCATAACATCAAATTTTAAGTCTTCCCCCAGGGGCATGACTGACCACGGTAGGAGTTGCGCCGCTGCTGCAGGTGGGGGTTGCTGTCCAGGCCGCTGTCAGCCGGCGTGATGTCCTGCGAGGTGCGGGGGATGGGCGTCTCGGTCATGACCGGGTTGGGGTCCGGCGACTTGTCCATGGGCTTGAGCTCCAGCCTCTCGTGGTGAATCCAAAGATCAGGGGGCTTCAGGTCTTTGGAGTTTCCCTTGTATTTGTGGGAGCCGTTTGAAGACTTTGAGGCAGCTCGTTTTCTGCGGGAGAGAAGACGGAGGTAATGATGAAAGACTGATCTCATTTACAGAGAGACGGCGGCAAAGTGACCGAAGGACAAGGAAGAAAAGACGCAGGAGGGAGCCGAGCTGCAGAGGAGTGAGAGTTCAAACAGTGGCTCCCAACCTTTTTCCGTAAGGGACCCTTTTTCTATCACTGAGTAAACTGACAACCCCTGACTAAGTGAAATATGTAATGGATATTTAACCATATTCTATGCATAACAATAACAGCACAGAACAACTGATAAAATGCACAAATAACCCAAATAGTGAACATAATACCTGCACAATTTTTACACAAAAGTTTGTGTAAAATGAGTAATTTGGATTGGAGCTGCACAATTAATTGGAGATATTATCAAGATAGCAATATGGGGAAGTGCAATATCCAAATTGCAGAAGCTGCAATTATTTTGACAACGGAAAACTTTGTGACAAAGCAGCATTTTAATGAAGTACTGCAGTGCTGCAGAGAAGTCCTGGCCCACAAATCTTGTTCCTCAGGTGTAAGAAAAGATGCTTGTTTGGTACAGACACCAACAAATGTCACATCATCAGGATTTTAGCAGGTTTTTGGAGTGAAAATGAAAACTGCGATGCAAAAATGATCATTCCCATTAATCTTGAATCATATCACAATCACAATACCGTTTGAAAGAACTGCAAAATGGCTTTTTTCCCCCCTTGAATATTATTTCCTGTAAATGTGAGATCAGAGAGGAGTTTTCCTGACAGTTTTTGGAACTTTTTATTCAATTCTCCGCCTGTATTTTTGACAAATTCAGTGCGGCCATCGTTCTAGTAGCTCTTTGGGTTGACATTTCTAGCACAGAACGAGGCTGTCTAGCAGAGAGCGAAGGCTCTGTAAGCACAGCTCGTGTTCAGGTCTTCACAATGCCCTCATCCTGCGAGATTTTTTTCAGCTTATATGTTAAATAACAATCTAACCTTTAGAAATAATTATTTAATTTAGTTTTCTTCACAGACATGAATGAAATGCTAAGATATAGACCCCTTAAAATCGAGAAGGAAACGGCAGCTGCAGTACGTACTGAAAGTGAAGAGGTAAAGTAAGCAAGGCAGAGCGCAGTGGATGTATGTAATAAAGGAGGCTGGAGAAAGAAAAGTCAAAGTGTGTCTGAGCGTCTTACTTTTTCTGGTGGGACGTGGTGCGCCGCGTGCACAGGAAGGCGCCCACCACCACCACGATGATGGTGAAGGCTCCCACTGAGATGATGATGACAATGACCAGGATGTGATTTTCACTGTTGCCTCCCACCCCTGATTTACCTCAAGAGGAGAAAGACCGGATTAGACGAGATGCATTTATAAATACCTCTTCAAAGACGCAGGTGAGTCATGAAGAGAGGAACATGTCACACGTAATTAAAATCAAAATATGGAGCCAAAATTTTAAGATTTCAAAATGTACTGTCAGAGCAAAGGGATGTCATTTTCTTTTCTCTTTTTTTTAAATCCAAACTGAACAGGAATTTGGAACAGTGTTGTGTGAGGTACTTATTGACAGTCAGAGTATTACTTTAAGTAGATGGCAGTCGGCACGCTCCCAGTTTTGAGAAGCAGGTAGGAGCACCAGCACAGAAGATAAGCAATGTACTGCTGGGGACGAGGACAGCAGCAAAATGTATTTCAGCTACTTAACAGAGGTTGACCTACATAAATACAGTGTACTCTATATTTAGAATATTTTCACTGCTTTACTTTGCTGTCAGACGGCCTTTTCTGCTGCTTTTATAAAAGCCAAATATCGCTCCGTCCAAAACTACCAAACTCCATTGGCAAAATCAGTAATTTTACCTAGGAGAACCATCGGAGTCGCTGATCTACCGCTGCCTTTATCGCTTAGTTTGTTTGTGTTATTATGTGACTTTGGCCTTTCAAAAGGTTATTTTGGATTCACCAAAGACAAACGATAACACAAACAAGTAAACAGATCTACGTAGCGATAGACTACCAACTCCTGTGTTCTGTGAAGTAAAATGATTGATTTTGCCTATGGAGTTTGGTTGGTTTGGAGAGAGAGCTATTAGGCTTATATAACAAAGGTTTCCTGTCAGGAAAAGCTGTCTGAAGGCAAAGTAAAGTGGTGAAACTATTCTAAATTAAGTTTACACTGAAACTGATATGTTTTTTTTAGTTTGTTTAGGAAAACCTCCTTTTAATTGACTAAAATATGTTTTGCTGCTGACTCTGTCCACAGCAGCACATTGCTTGGCTTCCTGCACTGGTACTTCTGTTGCTTCTCCAAACTGGGGCGTGTCGACTGCCACCTGTAGGTAATACACTAACTGATCGATAAGTACCTCATACAACTCCACTTCAAATACTACAAACTATCCCTTTAAAGAAGGTGGGGGGAAAATCTTACCAACTGCAGTTCCAGGGTCCTGTGGATGTTGGTTTCCTGGAGGCCCGGGCTTCGGTGGAAGATTTGAGGCTGGATCAAAGCAAAAAAAAAAAAATGTTTTACTTGAACTCTCCTTAAGTGTTTTTACGACCTCTTGGCGCTACATTATAATCTGAAAATCTCTACAGCACAAATAGATTTTGCCGGTCATGCAGACCAAGTTTTCATCAGCCCAGAAGATGGAAATCTTTAGAAAGAGAGGTAGACGAGGCGCAGAGTCAGCAGAGAAAGATAAAAGTGTGGAGGGGGAGTTTACCTTGGTCATTAGCCATTTTGTCAGAGGACTCAGCTTAACAGGCCAAAGGAGAGCAGGGAGAGACAATAAAAAAGCAAAAAACAGGTTAGCTGGAAAGAGCAGCGAGGGAGACGGAAAGAAAGCGAGAGATGGAGGATGTGAGGGAGAAAGGGGCAAAACTAGAAGAATGAGAAATAGTGAGAAAACCAAACAGCAACAGTGTACTACAGACACAGCCAAGCAGCTGATATTAAAAGCAAAGCATTTAAATACAAAATATTCTGAACATTTCCTACAAATAGTACAACAAAACACATTGATTTTGAGTGAAACGCGTCACTAAACATTCACTTAAGAGGACGCAACCCTGTTAAAACAGTCAGATAAAAAAACAAAATAGAGATAGAAATAGAAACTTTGCAGTAATTCAATCATCCCCAGCCAATCAACCAAGCTCAGGAAACATCTCTATCTCTGCTTTCTCAACGAGACAACTTCATCAGGACAGTTTGTCTAAAGTGTTAACTAGAAAAATCACTTAAGTCAGGACTGCCAGCTCATCATAAGGTCCGTGATGTGATTCAAAGATGGGGTGCGTCATTCTAATCCAATACACTTTTTAAAAATTCATTGAACATCTCCCTGTTCTGTGTGCGCTGAAAACAAATCTGATGTTTCTACACACAGCTCTGGCTCAGTAAATAGGAGTCAAAAAGTGAGCCACAAAACACTTTTTCTGCCGATCAGCGACAGGTCGCGTTTGTGTCTGTCGCGCAGGACAAGATGAAGGCGAAGGTGAGCGAAAGAGATGGTAAATCTTCTGAGGGAGGATTTGTTTGGCTCTTGAGTTCAAATATAAACAATCTTTCTTCAGAATTGCATTTCTCACCTTTAATCACAGGAGGAGGTTTTATTTGTGCAGAGATATTTAAACTCTTCACCAGATCATAATTTTTTTGCAACATGAAGACCTTCGTTGCGGCAGTGAAAGTCAAACCTTAAAGCCGAACAAAACGGATGCTAATGTTCCTCCACTCTGCTGTGACTCTGAGATTGGCAATTACATTGACTGTCTCTGGTCATGTGTGAAGCAGCACGATATTGTGATATTGCAGGTGGACTGTGTTTTATTTTTGGCGTCCCAATAGAGAGAGACTCTGTGTGTCTCCTTCTTGGTCGTATTATACATTTCAAACATGAGGTTATTCAATCTGACTTCTGGAGGAATATTTTGCTGTTTTGGACCAAGGACGTTGCTCCAACAAAAAGTCTTATAACAGAGAGTATACCCAATGAACTCATCTCGACTATGGACACACTTTCCTTACTTATAACATATTAGACCTTCGCTGTCATCCTTCAAACTACAAGGACGTCCTAAACAGGTCTAGCCTGTCTCTGTACCTTGTCTACTGAAAAACCAATCTCCGGTAACCTTGCTATTTGTTTACATATATATTTCATGTTGACTTTCTCTGCTGTCTGGATTGGAGAGGGTGTTGGGGGTGGAAATAATGCCCTTTATTTTAATTTCTCTTTCTCACCTACTCATTTTAATTGTTGTTTCATGTCTGAGCTGTGTTGTTACGTGCTGTAGATGAAAGCTGATGTAATAAAAATAAATCTTAAATAAATCTGCATTGATTGTTTCTTTAGGACACTTGAGGGCAAAAAAACGTTATGGTCTAATATTCATTAAAAAATATATTATTCCATAATAAAGACACTTTTAGATTAACTTTAGCTTTGCCTGAAAACACGCAGCCCCCTCATGTTTTGCAGCGTGCGCCAACTGATAAATCTAAACACAATCTGTTACTAAAACTGGACTTCCTGGATTGCATTTCATTGTCTCACCAGTACATTTAAAAGACACCCACCAGTGCAGCCCCCTGTGTTGTTTTAACGTGGGGCTATTTTCAGTCCGAATCAAAGGACATTTTAGATAACTGACATGATAATAAAAAACAAACTGAAACAAACAAACACACTCTGGAAACCAATTTAAACTAAACTGAATTAAAAATGAAATAAAAATAAAAACTAATGAATCTGTTATGGAATGACTGATGTTTTAGCAAACACTTGCCTATTAACACATCCTGCAGAGACGGAGCAGAATTAGCATTCATTTGTCGTCGTGCTGTTGGCGACCTGACTAATGTAAATCCAATATTCATTCTCTCTCCATTTAGCTCTTCAGGAGTTCCACCAACTCCAGGAAAAAAATCTATGGCTAGGTGCTGTTATAAACTGGCAAAAAGGGTGCATGCAGCTTCCACTGTACCACTGCACCTTATCATGCGTCGTTTTTCAGACTTACTCTTTGGCGTGCGGAAGTGTACGGCCTCAGACATCGGGCCCATGCCCTTTGAGTTTCGGGCCTGGATCTTGAAGTAGTAGGTGGTGTCCAGCGTCAGCTCCTGGATCTGGTGGGTCAGACGGTTTCCAACCACCGGTTCAATGACCCAGTCGTGGACCTCAGCGTTTACATCCGTACTGTAGTAGATGATATAACCTGAAACAGGGAAGGTCAGAGAGAGAGATTCAGCGGCTTTAATGCTGTGCAAAATAAGATAAAGTGCAATGTTTTTGTGCTGCTTGGCTTTATTCTTTCAAGTCAAACTCCACAATCAGAGTCATCTATCACACCCTTTATTGGATTCATATAATTTACTGCATTATGTCTGCTTTTAGTAAAAAGCCTTCAGTGCAGTGATCAGAAGGAGATGTAAGATCCACTCGGACCATCGCTGCATAAAAACAAAAGCAACTAAAACATATTTCCTTTGGCATTTTATAAGTGTAATCATTTTGAGTGGATCAATTTTCCACTTAAATGAGATTTAATTAGCGCAGAGTTGCTACAAAGAGATCTAAAAGCTTCAAATTAAAGACAACAACACATAAATCTCACTTTTTCTTTCAGTCCAGGAACACCCCGTTCTTTTTACGGCGAAGGAGGCATATATCAATTAAACATAAATCTCGATTTATCCGTGAGACCACAAAATGTGTGACACACAAGAGAGACTCCGAGACTCACCAGTGATCTTTCCGTTGGCCTCTGAGGGCGGCTGCCAGTTAACAATTATGGTGCGAGGTTTGTTCTCTTTGCTCACCACGGTCACGTCTTTCGGGGAAGAGCTGGGAACTGTGGGGCGGCGGAGACACGACATGTGGCATGTAGTTGAACAGTGTTGCACTTCACTTTTACTGCAAGATAGGAGTAAACTGTGTGTGTGTGTGTGTGTGTGTCTTTGCATATGTGTAGTGCAGACCTGGAGTTATTGGACCACCAATTAGCTGAGTAAAAGGCATAACAATTCTATAATATGTGAATTTAATTTGATCTTTACTAAAATAGAAGACAAGAGAACCACAATTTCTTTTTTGATGTGTTGGTCTGTTCAGCTCAGATTTTGTGTGCAAGGCCTCAGTGTGTCTTATGTGGGTGGAGGGGTGCTGCTCAGCAATGAGAGCTTAAAAATGAACAAAGTGGACAGACATTTTCAAACGAAGCATCAGGGCAAGTCAAAACAAAGAAGAGAGACAGTGTTTGATAGCAGAAAGGCAAGTCAGTCATGTGGTTTGTTGTGTTATTTATCAGTAGTTAATAAATGTAGATGTTAATGGTAAATAATGATGTATTTTTGTAAGTTTAGGTCCCCTCTGACACATCTTTTTTGGGTCTTGAGCTGAAAATCCCTGTTGTATTGTGGAGATTAGCTCGTATTTGTTGGATACTGTTATGTGCACTTTATGTGCCAGAGCGACTTTTGTGTTGTGTATATTTTGTAAGTGCTCCTACTGCCCTCAAAACTGATGACCTAAAGGTTATTACTTGTTTGTATATGTGTGTGTGTGTGTGTGTGTGTGTGTTTTTATGACCTTGTAGATACCATTCACTTGTGCACTCACACACACAAACCCCTGGCTGGGCAGAAATGAAAACTGGCTGTGCCCCTCTCTATAATAAAAACAACAAAAACTTCCACTTCTTATTAATAGTCTAGTAAATCTCAATCTAATAATGCATATAAAGATGTTGTATCATAGAAGAGATAGATAAGTTTCTGTTTTTCATGAGTCTCATGAGTCAAGTTGAAGAGATAAGTTAAAAAACTATCAAGTTAAAAACTTGCAATGCAACGTTCTGAAAACTTGCCAGTTCACACCGATGTGACCAGAGGAGACGGTGTATCATCTCCATGGCAACGACTCTCTGTACCTCCGTTCTAACTGCCGGCTTTTTAGGCTATTTTGTAGCTGGACAGAATTTGTAGAGTCATAAAATATGAATGAGGATAATGATAGCGAGTTACTTGCTACAGTTGCCTTTCCTGTATTGATGAAATGGCAAAAAAACTGAAAAGGTGTGTGCACAGGGAGTGAGTGCAAGTGAAGCAGAGGAAAAACTTCCTCCGTACTCACAGTTCGTAACTAATCAGCCAGCCTGAGTTGGACATAGGCCAGTTCACACCGCTGCAACTTTCTTCGTTTAACACTCTAAAATGGTTTTGTCGCATCGTGAATCTCTGATCTGAACCGAGCTTTAAGCACTCAGCATTGCAGGGATCCCACACAGATACTCAGGAGATTGTATGTTTTCAATACAGGATGGCAGAGGAATTAAAAGGACTATGTATGTTGCTATGGTGACAGCACCACTGAGTGATTTTAACACAGATACAGTCAATTTATGCAATTTTGATCCAGCTGACTCAGGGGAGACAGTAATAATTTACTGCCATCCCTCAGATACAGTGCCAAGCAAAAGACGACATGAAGTTGTGCCCAGAAAAGATTAACAGTAACGGAATAATAATGAATCAGAACAAAAAAAATTATTTTGTTCTATAAGCTTGAAGCCATAAAACTGTCAGGTGTTGGTTTGTGGCTCTATTGCTCCTCAGGTGGAGACACCAGGCCAAGGTTCTGCAAATCAAGAGAAAAATATAAACAAATATTTTTTTCGTTTAAACAGAAAACTGCACTATTGTCATTATTATTACCATGATTCTTCTTCTTATCATTTAATGATTAGTCCAGTTGCGTATTTTGCACAGAAGCAGGGTTAGTCCAACTTACTCTCAGTGAACAGCAGAGCAGTGCTGAAATTATCTTCCGCAATCACCAAATTTTCTGCAGGTTTCCTCAATTTCACTGGCAGTTAATTTGAGATCTATTAATAAATACCTTTATCATTATTTCGGTTATATTAAACAGTGCAGTGACAGCTTGATTTCCCTCAGGTGTGTCCGCTCCTTCCCTCTGAGCTGCAAAAAGTGAAATGTTACTCCCAGCCAGGGGCTCCTTACAGTGGACATGTGGTTGGTTTATGTCTTTGTGATTATGTATATTTTTGTGTGTTTCTGTGCAGTTATTTGCGTGTGTGTGTGTGAGTGTTTGTGTGTGCTCATACTGGTCTCAAAGGTGGTGCCCTGCGCGGTCATGCTCCACGTGCTCATGCGTCGGCCTTTGGTCACCATGACGGAGAACTCGTACAGTGTGTTGGGCTTCAGACCCGTCACCATGTGGTTCAGGCTGGTGGTGTTGGCCATCTGGGGAGAAAACAGTCAAACACACACACATAGACACAGACAGACACACAAAAACACACGAAGAAAGCAAGAAAGCATTTTGTCAGCTACAAGAACAAACTCGTTTGATCATTTTGAACGTGCTAATGATTATTTTTTTTAACCATCTATTAGTCTGCCGATTGGTTTCTTGATTAACTGATTCATATTTTAGTCTACAAAATGGCAGAAAATTGTGAAAAATAGTCATTGCAATTTCCATAAAGGGATAATTCAGATGTTGGCTGACATGTCCCCAGTTTGGAAAAACAGGAGGAGTAGCAGCACAGAAGTTAAGCAATGTACTGCTATGGATAGAGTCAGCAACAGAAGGTGTTGTAGCCACTTAAAAATGTTATTTTCACTACTTTAACATGCCGTCAGACATCCTTTTCCAGTGGGTAACTGCTGTTATATAAGCCAAGTATTGCTCCTCTCGCTTAACCAGACTCCATTAGCAAAAACAGCAACTTTACCTTGCAGAACAAAGGAGTTGTCGGTCTACTGCTGCCTCGCCTGGTTAGTTTGTTTGCATTATTGTGTGACTTTGGTGAATCTGAACAAACCGTTTAAAGTGCCAAAGTCGCACAATAACTCAGACAGACTAACTGATCGAGTCAGCAGAAGGCCGGCAACTCCTGAGCTCTGCGAGGTAAAATGATTGATTTTGCCAATGGAGTTTGGTTGGTTTGGAGAGAGAGATATTTGGCTTATATAACAGCAGTTTTCCATCAGAAAACAATGTCAGACAGAAGAGAAAAGCAGTGAAAATACAGTGTACACTTAAAATGATTTAGATTTTTTTTAAGTGGCTAAAATATGTTTTGCTGCTGACCCTGTTTACAGCAGTATCCCTTTAAGCTTAAGCTTACATCTACAAATGTCTTATTTTCTCTTACCAATTAAATTCACCTTCAGATAAGACAAAAAGCAGCAAATCCTTATTAGTGAGACACTTTTAAACGATTATTTCATTCCATTTGCGCAAAGTTTAACATTACATACACTGACCACTGAGTGGAAGCAGAACCTTTTACATTATGTGATGCTCCGCCATGTTTGGTGTTAACATAGTAGCACACAAACACAAGTGTAGCCATCATGAACGAGATGTAAACCTAAACACAAGAGGAACTGTAATAGTTATACAAGATCCGACAAAAGCGCAGGTGCATCTCACATTTCTAAGGCCTTACAAACCTGACATTAGTCAGCACATCGAAAGAGCTCGAGTTACGTAACCATTTATCTTGATCTTTGCTGGCCTGAGCTGGCAGGGGAGAAAGGAGGCACAGCTTTTAGCTTGGTCGGGGTCGCGGCAGCAGTGAGTCAGGCTCGCCAGGTCTCTAACAGCCCTATCTATAACGTTGCGTGCTATGACAAAAGTGCAGCTCTCCGGCGGGGGCTGTCAAACAGAGGGC
Source organism: Lutjanus campechanus (assembly GCA_027495735.1). Classification (NCBI taxonomy): domain Eukaryota; kingdom Metazoa; phylum Chordata; class Actinopteri; order Lutjaniformes; family Lutjanidae; genus Lutjanus; species Lutjanus campechanus. The sequence goes on along the minus strand of JAJHUR010137195.1, from coordinate 5,868 downwards.
AGTGGGATAGGAAAAAGAAAACACTCTGTCCTTTAGAAACACGCCGCTCGTTTGAGAGCAGCCGTCTCTTTAATAATGTACACAGCTCGTCGGGCTAGACTCGCTCTAAGAGCAGCGAGGACATGAGGAAGAGGAGCATTAAGGTGAAGGCATCACTGCTGGTTAGCCTGGTCCTGAGGACGGCTTTGCTTGTGTACATGATGTACACAAGATGTAGTCCACACTCCGCTGAAAAAGACCTCTCTAATAGACTCGTTAATATATTGAATTTGGTTAATAGGACAGAAACATAATGAGCCTGTGGAACTCTTTAATTACCACCACAGAGCGAGAATCAAACCAATGTGAGCATCCACTCATGGCAGCACAACTTAACTATGTGTGTGTGTGTGTGTGTGTGTGTGTTCTGAGTATGGAGAATGCACCGTCAGATCTACACCCTCTTTTTCTAGTTCTCAGTTTGTCTTGTCCTTGTTGAATAATTTAACAGTAAACGCAGGCCTTTATCTCAGCTCTGCTCGGTCACAGATTAGCACACATGCATACAACCGTGAACACACTCTCTCACACACACACACACACACACACACACACACACACACACACACACACACACACACACTCTGTGATCTAGATTTCAGGGATAAGTAATCATTATAATTGTGCTGCAGGTCAAGAATCTGAATCTCAAACACCTTGTTTCGGGCTCTGCTCACTGTGACTCACTGCAAATATTTTAACTCCATCTAATACATTACGCTCATGCGCATGGCTGCACTCTGTATGCACTTTGCATTCGTATGACTCTGATCCCCCGGAAAAAAATGAATGTAATACTCCACCGCTGCACCAGATTATTTCACTGAAATGAGCTTGTTTAGGATTATTATTTAATAACTGATCAACAGAAATTAATCGATTCAAATTCAGTTGAATCAAGTTTATCATCATTTCACTTATCAGCCAAAAACTAATTTGAGCTGCTCAAATAAAAAGATTTGGGCTGCTGGAAATTGTAATTAGGATTTTTACCATTTTCCGTAAATTCATAGACTGATGAAAAGCAAAATAGTGATATTAAAGTTACATTCCTAACAGTTTTCATTAAATCCAACTCAATTTTTGACACTATTTAAGGTCCAAATTTACTCAACAGACATTAAATGTATTTGCATACAGGGTCTGCCATGCTTACTGCTGGATCAAATTGCCCACCTAAGCACAAGGGCATCATTTCACAGGAAATGATGCATGTGTGCAATCCAGTGTCTGCTTCACTGTTTAACGTTCACTCTCCCACAGCCATGTCTGTTGCGTTAAAGCTATAATATGAAATATTTCTGCATTATAATGTCCAAAAACACAAGACCTATGTTATATATTTTGTCGAGTTGTTTACTTACATTATCAAAAATATTCTCAACAATGATCGAGCCCAAAGTAATCGACAACTGCTTCAAGGTAACTGTATGTTTGCTACCAGCTGCTACTTCTGGGGCAAACACTATTAAACCTAACGTGAATAAAACTTTAAAATCATCCATGAACATGATTTCTGAGTTACATCAGATTGGCAGTGGTGGTTGTTTTACAGCAAAGAAAACAACTCCCATGATCGCACACAATGTCATCAAACTACGCCTTTCGTTCTTGTTTTAGTACAACAGACACGCCTCCAACTTTTCAGTGCGATAACGACTTTAAAGTGGTGGTGTGAGGAAAACCACGTGCATTGCTGCAGCATGAAATCAGATCATGGTCGCTCACGGCACATTAAAAAAATGGTCGATCACTGACTTTGTTATGAAAACAGCACGAGTTTGTTTGGCTGCACGGTAAACCGATAGGTGGCTGTAACCATTTCTGACAAAGTAGCTGCTGAGCGACGTTTTGCTCTGGTGCTAAATCTCACTTGCTGTTACCACTCTTACAACAGATGTTGTCAAATCACCAGGATGGAAATCTTAAAGGACCAGTGGGGCAGGATTTAGCGGCATCTAGCAGGGAGCTTTGCAGATGGCAAACACCTTATGTCACTCTCCCTTTTCAAAAGCCACTGGAGAAACAACTGTGGCCACAAAACTCATGCAAAACACAAAAGTCCCTCTCTAAAGCCAGTGTCTGCGCTGGGCAGCTGAGATATATAGATATAAACATCTCAGTCTACGATAACGAAAAATGTTCTTATTTTTGGGTGATTATGCAAAAACATACTTATGAATATTATATGCCGTTTCAGCCATATTCAACCAATAGATCCCTGTAAATCAAACATACTGGAGCTTTAGTGAAGGAGTATATCTTTAATAGATAATGAGAATAATCCTTTGTTGCAGCTCTACCACTGCACAGCCATTAAAAAGAAGCTTTAACATTATACACCATAGTGAGGCCTTTACAGTTTAATTAAACCCCTATATCTACACATGCAGATGCCCATGAGCTGAGCCAGCCTCTGAGTTATACATTCAGACAACTTCTAACAGGGATGCAGACCAAAGAGAGTTTTATTCGACCTACATCCTCACGATCAACTAAAATACAGCCGTTACCAGATTGAGCCAGGACTCAAGCAGCTGATCTGGTTAAGTTCTGCTGTCTTGACCCTGTGAAACATTTCTAACTATGTCACACTAGATTTTGAGGAAGAATTTCTCGGTTTAAGTTCTCAGTGGAGTGACAGCTTCTCCTCATAGAGCTTCAAATGTGGATGAAAATAGATTATTGCACATACCAGCATTATGCTGCCACTGTGCTTGGGAGCTGCCGTGGGAATACTTTGTTATATATCATTGTATGACATTGCTTTTATTTTCAGCACATCAATACATCTCTCTGGTAAGTGAAGGGACGCAAGAGGTCCCACGGCGCCCAAGTACACAGAAAGCGTACTGTATTAAACGAAGGCGTATCGCTAAAGTTTGATCAGACTGAAATGATCTGAGTTGTACTTTACTGAATTACACCAAGTTGTAAACAAGTTACTTGAGCTTTAAAGTGCTGATCTAAGCACTTTTTTTTTGGCTTCTTGTTTTCTCGAGGAATGAATCATCCTCAGTTAAATTAAGGATTTCAGAACGAGACCTTTTGAGTCCAATAACTTTGAGACGTCTACTTCCTGAGTTGAAAAATTAACTGTATAAAGATGCGACATGTCTCCACTTCCTCCCACTGAACAAATATGAGGCCAAAATATCCTTGATATGGGTGCTGCCATCTTGCGCATCTTGCGCTGTGCAGCAGCGATCTGGGTTGAAGCCACGGTATCTAGCCGCTAATGTAACTGCTGGCAGGTCTCAGCTGTCAAACATGACATGAAACCCCCGTTTTGTTGTTAGAAAATTAACACACGAACAAACACCAGGGTGATAAGAACTACACAAAATGACAGAAACCATGTTTGGGAAAAATTTATTTGACATATACTTTTGATCTGCTATACACTAGCTGTGCCAGCAATGGGGAAAGATCCCAAACAACCCAAAATCATTTGTGAAAAGGGGGAAAAAAGGCTCTGGCTTGTTTGTATTTCTAGAAACCAATCACAATCATGGTTGGGAGGGCTCAGCGAATAGAGACACGGATGGTGTTTATGCAAACTAGCGGCAGGGGGACTTGTTTTGGTGGAACATTTACATGTGGGGAGGAGAGCCTTGGCATTAAAATGGTTAAATATTCCAAATCTATTAATATTAAAACAAAATGCTTTCTTGTAATTCTGAGTGTTGCTGCTAGAAGAGCAATTACGAGGAAAAAGCAAGCCAGAAATCCCATCTAGAGAATCCTGGTACGATATCATGAAATATTTTAATGGAAACAACCAACTTCTCCGTAAGGCTTCAGGAATATTAATTTAAAGAAATTTGGGAAAAGTGGAAAATGTATATTTCCCCCACAGTAAACTGTATAAACTGCTGAGATTATGTAATTCCAAATAATGGTTTAAAAAAAGAAAGAAATTACTAAATCCCCACAAAGGAAAAGGCTACAGCTGCTTGCTATGTTTATATTGTGAGCGACCTGGTTAGCGTCAGAGTAAGTTGATGTTTTTGCGGTGCAGGTTGCTAACTCGGTGGTTGTTCATGCAGCGACGGGTCTTTGAAAACCATAACACGCAGATAGCAGAAGGAGAGTGTTGTGGATTTTATCCCCTTGCCCATACATCAGAAGGAAGAAGTACTCAGGAGTCCAATATGTCTTACACTGAAACTGGTTTAATAATACTTGGCCAAGGAGAATGAAGGAATAACCAGTACACAGTTGGCATTGATGTTCCCTTCAATTCTGGCGTTTCTGTCCTCCATGATAGTCTTTAAGCATTTACAGACAATGTCATGATGTACCTATGCCCAATTAAGGTCAGACCCAACACATTGAGTTAGCTTATTGGTCTGAATATGCAAACACAGGAATTATGAATACACAAAGTCTGAGACTACTGTTCAGCACCTCTGGCTCTACAGCTCAGGGTCAGTGTTAACCAAAACAGATTACAGTTTACGTCTTCTCCGGTCAGAGAGACAAGACAAACACCTCTTCGACCTCAGCTGCCATAGCAACACTATCATTACTTGTTTATCCGAAAGGAGAAGACAGCTGCATCTACTGTCCTAGAGGAGAGACAGTATGTCTGTTAAAGGTTAAAACAGGTATCTTAATGGTATGGCTCGAAGGCCTTAGCATGACCACTAGAGAATGGAAAATTCCCTAACAGAGAGGAGGAAGCCGACTGAAATAGCTGGCCAATATACAATATATGTTATATCTATATAGGTTACTCAGGAAAACACAAATAATGTGAAGGAAACAAATATTTTTTTCTACCAGTTGCTCATTCTGGAAAAATGTCAGCCTCATGATTCTTCAAATTCATATCCATTCATATCATTGTGGATGACCAAAAGATAAAAATTCCCATTCTGTTTGCAACATAAGACTTTGATTTCCCAGGTATCACTCAGTGAAACTCTTGCATAAGAGCATTAAATCAATTTGATGCTTTGAAGGCATAACAAATGTGTTACCGATGAATATCAGGCTGAAAAATGGAACATTTGCCCAATTGAATGTGAATTCTGGTGTAAGTCATGCCCACTTCTAGTCATCCATCATTTCATACAACTGAACAAATACATTTATAATCATGATGTGAAAATGGAACAAGACCCTCCTACCTTCACTTTGGTGTTGGCGGGGATGTTGGTCTTCCAGCGCACCGTGTAGAAGCGGTTATCTGTGATCTTTTGGTTCTTTGGCAGCGAGTTGTCGGCCCAGGTCACCTTGATGGTGTCGTGGCTCAGCACGGAGGCCTGAACGCCCACGGGTGGCATCATGGGGGAGGGGTCTGGTACTGGGGTGTATGGAGCATGGAAGAGTTCGAAGAGGTCAACATCGGGGTCAATGGGGTCTGCACGTCAGGCAGAAAAGCCACATGCACGCACACAAATTAAAATGACCAAAATTAAAACACAAAGAGAGGCGTGGCATTGGTGGATTGGGGCAGTGGAGTCAAAAAAAACAGGATGCGAGGAGGTAACGAACAGGAGAAATTAAAGGTTAATGAGTTAAAATGGAGGACGACGACAAGGGAGGAAGAAAAAGATAACGTAAGTGCGACAAGGATGGGATTGGGAAGAGGGTGAAGAGAAAGAGAGAGAAGATTCTATTAGAAAAACAGACACTGACCTCTAGAATAGATGAATGCACATGTTGGATGCTATATAGAAGCTACAGCACAGTATGTGGTGTTCTATCAATAGCTACTGTGACACTACACAGAGAGAGAGGAAGAGATACTCTATTCATAAGAGAGATTACAGTGAATGAAAAACTAGAGTGCAAGCAGATAGATAACCACAGTCCTACAGG